>LOJH01014565.1:0-21304 GCA_001685095.1 Ellobius talpinus
GGGGGGGGGAGCATTTTCTTCAGTGGGTAGCACTGATGAAGAGTGTGTGCTCTGTAAATTATCACAGGGTCCTCTCGTGGGACCCTGTAGCAACCCTAAGGAAACTCTGCTTATGAAGAGTAAACAAATGTAGGCACAGCAGTAGAATGTAGATGGAAGTTTCTGTCCCGCCTGGTGCCACAGCTGTTCAGTCCCAAAGAAACACACAGAGGCTTATATTAATTATAAACTGATTGGCCTATTAGCTTAGGCTTTTTGTTAACTAGATCTTACAACTTAACCTATAATTCTTATCTGTGTTTAGCCACGTGGCTTGGTACCTTTTCTCAGTGCAGCATTCTCATCTTGCTTCGTTTGCATCTGAGTGGCGATTGCAGACTGAGCCTTTCCTCTTCCCAGAATTCTAGTCTGGTTGCCTCACCTATATTTTCTGCCTGGCTACTGGCCAACCAGCACTTTATTAAGCCAATATAAGTAACAAATGTTTCCAGGGTAGAAGATTATTTATCCCACAGCAGTAGAAGATGACTATGGAGGATCACTGGGAGCAGATGGGGAACAGAGGAGAGAAATGGATGTAGGGATGGTGTTTGAAAGTGTGTGGAATTATTTCTGATAACCTTAGAGGGATAACAGTCCTAGCAATTGCCTCATCTTGAGGAAACTGAAAAATAAATACTGGGAAGCAACATTCAGATTTTTACTTTGACATCTTGCATTTTACATTATATCTTGTGTTTTTAACCTGTTAGTTGAAACTGACTTGGTAATCTTTTCTCATTCCAGATCACTCAACGTCAAGTGGCACACTATCTTTTAAACCTAGTCGATCATTGGTTACTCTTCCCACTGCCCATGTGATGCCATCTAACTCCAGTGCTTCAATTTCCAAACACAGGGAATCTCTAGCATCAGATGGCTCTAAATGGAGTACAAGCCTCATGCACACACTGGGAGACCACAGAAGACGGGAGCAGAACTCTTCACTAGACATGAAGGACTTCAGGCCCCTACGGAAATGGTCATCTTTGTCCAAACTTACTGCCCCGGATAACTGCAACCAGAGTGGCATTGTATACACAGACGAGTTGAGGAATGAGCTGCAAAAGACAGGGAAGGGCAAGGCTTTCCCATCCCACGTAAGGACCTTTGGGCCTAGTTGCTTACATGACAGTATGGAGATGCTTAAGCTGGAAGACAAGGAAATAAACAAAATGCGGTCATCAACTCTGGATTGCAAGTATAAATTTGAGAGCTACAACAAAGAGGACATCAGAGCCACCTCCTCTGCTCTCAGGAGACAGACTTTAGATATGACTTACAGTGCCTTACCTGAGAGCAAGCCCATTGTGACAGGTTCAGAGGCTTTTGAGTCTCCAAAGTATTTAATGCTTGGCCAGCAGGCAGTAGGTGGAGTTCCCATTCAACCTTCTGTGAGGACTCAGATGTGGCTTACAGAACAGTTACGGACAAATCCATTGGAAGGCAGAACTACAGAGGATTCTTACAGCTTAGCTCCTTGGCAACAGCCACCAATAGAAGAGTTTCATCAAGGAAGTGAAACACCAATGCAGGTAAGGCTCAAAACCTAGTGTTTGCTTCCCTCCAGTGGATCTTTTGTTTACTGCAGTAAGTATATGACTGCCTACACCACACATTCCTTTCTCCATCTCTCACAAGTTAATAAACATGAGTGCTATAAATTTTATATACTGTGTTGATAAGAAAAACAAATTTGAGATAAATTAACATAAGAACCGTAAACATTGTTCTTAAGTTGGTCTTGACTTTCTCATTTATTAGTATGCATAAAATAAAATGCTTTTTGTCTAAAGAAATGTGAAACAAAAACAGAAGCTGACATTGTATAATAGAAAATTGATTTGGAAAAATAAGTCTTGGGTTTTTTTCTGATTATATCATATTTAGGACCTGAATTTTTTCTTTTTTCTTTATAAGTTTTTTTCTTTAACTTTCATACAAAATGTTGATTTTATTTTATGGGATTTTCATATATTGTTTTTCTTGATTCTGTGCTCTCCCGGCCCCTGGCCCAGTTCCCTCCTTTTGGTTGCCTGCCTCTTCCCCCAAGACCCTTTTTGCTCTCATGTCTCCTATATTTTGCTACCCTCTATTTTATTCTTTCTCCATCTTAGCCCTTTGTAGTGTCATAGCTGCCCTCATATCTATAAAACTGAAACTGAGGTTACAATATGAGAGAAAGCATGTGTTATTTGGCTTTCTGGGTCTGGGGTACTTTGCTTGATGAAGTAATTTCAAGTTTCATTTATTTTTTGCAGATGTCATGGTTTCAATTTTCTTTATGGCCAAGTAAAATTGCATTGTTTATATGTACCACATTTCCTTACCCATTCATGTGTTGACGGACTTCTAGGCTGGGCTCATTTCTAGCTGCTATGACTGTCAGTGAACAGAACCCAGTGCCTTGTGACCTGACACTTAATTTATTTGGGCCTTGATTTCTTCTATAAAATGAGAAGGTGGAACCCAGTTATTTGTACCATTTTTTGGTAATGGTTTCTTTGTATTTAAGCTTGTAAGTCAGCTGCAATTGTTAAAGGAACTGAATCAGTTTAAAGGAAGCACTTTATGATAATACAGCATATAGAGAAACATTATGTATTAATCCCTTTTGAGTCTGTGGAATAACAGGCTAATGAGTAAATTTCTTGATTTGGAAAAAGGTGTTAATATGATGCACATGTTTTACATATGAGAAAACTCAGTTTTGAATCTTCCTAAAACACAGTCGAGGGAGGGAGAGCACAACTGACGGGAAGCATTCCTATGTGCTTTAGAGCAGTGTTTCTCAACTGACGGGAAGCATTCCTATGTGCTTTAGAGCAGTGTTTCTCAACTGATGGGAAGCATTCCTATATGCTTTAGAGCAGTGTTTCTCAACTGACGGGAAGCACTCCTATATGCTTTAGAGCAGTGTTTCTCAACCCGTGGGACATGACTCCTTTGGGGGTTTGAACAACCCTTTGACCGGGGTAGCATAAGACCATCAGAAAAACACATATTTACATTATGATTCATGGCAGAAGCAAAATTACTTGCTATTTTGTTGAGGTAGCAATGAAAATAATTTTAATGGTTGAGGGTTACCATAACATGAGAAACTGTATTAAAGGTTCACAGCATTAGGAAGGTTGAGAACCACTTGCTAAACCATCCAGAGACAGTAGGTAGTGTAATTCTGAAGAATTCTCCTTTGTGGTTGAAGAAACACCATCTGCCTTCATTTGGTTTAGGATATAGAACTGTGTGCACTCTGCTCCTTCCTCTTGTTTCGATACCCCACCCGTAGTACTCCAGATTGGCTCTGTAGGATTGTGAGAAGGTCTTGACTTTGGTCAGGGAAGAATGCATAATTTACAGGTGCTCCTGCATCCCATTTTCAAGTGGGATGTGGAGAATGTGGCCGTCCACGTGCAGTGACCGTTAGATTCTCTTATGCTCACAGTGCATCTGCTCCAGGATAGTTAAGTAGTGAATTCGGTTTCTTACATTACATTTTTCATGTTCCCTGGTCTACAGTTGTTTAAAAAGGAAGATGAAATTTTGTTTCTATATGAATCATAAAGTGGTTTGATTAGTCAAGGTATTGACAACTAATACCTTTAACATGCTAATGGAGGCTTTTCTGTTGCTTAAATGAAGATTTTGATTAAATAACATAAAACCTTTTTCTTCAAAGTGAATTGTAAATAAAGTCTGGCTTCTAGCTTGGAAGGATTTTGTTATTTTCTTTGAGATTTTCCTTATTTTTCCTATTTTTGCATGCTGTTACGTTTTTGACTTTTTGACTGAAAGAAGCAGCATACTGAGAGATGTGATTATGTCACAATGCAGTGCCATCACATCTTGTGACACAACAGGTAGCAAGCATCTAATATTGATACGTGTTTTAAAAATTGATTTTTCCTATTATATCTTTATGTGCATATAATTTAGCATGTAATTTCAAGACATTAAAATGGGTATTGGCATATAACCAAACCTTTTTTTTATCTGATTGACCATATTCTCACACCTTGTCAAACTACTCAAAAATAAGGCTAAACAATATCTGGTAGAAAATTCATTATTTTATGAAGGCCTCCCCCATCTTGTGTTTGTATTAGAAAACCTTGATTTCTACATTATTTGGGAAAAGTACCTCTCTCCGACCTTTACAACACAAAACTCTTTATAACTAGAATGTTTGGTAGCCAGCATATAATTGATTTCAAATATCACCTAGGTCAAATATTCGTTTGCATATAGGTGGTTCTGATTGCATTTTACAGATAAACTTTTTACCACTAAAAATGTAAAAGACAATATTAGATGTTAAAAAATTAGTTCGTTTTTAGTATCCTGTAAATTAAGATAATTTACTTCAATGTGAGATGTATTTGAATGGTCATTATCTTTAAAGTTTTATTCCTTACAACTTGTGTGATGATTAAACAGAATAAGCTCCCAGTTATAGATCGGGCTTTTTGTTCCTCATTTTAATGAGCTACACTGTTCTAGACTCCTGATCAGATCAGATTGTAATCGTATTAAGGACAGAATGAAAAACAGCTAGAACTTGTTTTACCGAGGAAAAACTTTGTAAATTTATGGTTAACATCTTGAAGTTGATGTAGTAGTGAGCAATATGCTGAGGACATGGGACTTTTCAACTGCAGTTTCACTATCAGTACAGCCAGCTATAGAACCTGTGTACTCCTGCATAGATAATGACTCAGACCATTTATTAGTGGTTCTCAACCTAGGGGTCCTGACCCCAAACAAACCTCTATCTCCAAAATATTTACACTATGATTCATAACAGTAGCAAAAGTACAGTTATGAAGTAGCAACAAAAATAATTTTAGGGTTGGGGGTGATCACAATATGAGGAACTGTATTTAATGGTCACAGCATTAGGAAGGTTGAGAACCCTGGTTTAGATGATTATGTCATTCATGCTTTATATGTGTGTGTGTGTGTGTGTGTGTGTGTGTGTTTGTGTGATGGGAATCTCCAGCCCTTGCTGAAGAGAACTCTGTTAACATGGACTCCTTTTGACAACCCTTTAACTTCTGAACCCAAACATCTCCTTTTCTACCACGCATTCAGTTTGAATCAGCATCCTACTAGAAACCAAAGTGAATATTGATGCTTTATATCCTTACAGTCTTTGTGGAAAGTGTGTCTAATTACACTTTCTCTTCCTTAGTAATTGCTGTATTGGTAGTATATCTTGAATTGGGCTTAAAATTAGGAGATTACAGAGTAGAGGTCTGAATAGTTTTATGGTTTGCCAATTAAGTTATTATGTTTTGGTGACTATGTTTTCCAACATAGTTTTCTGCTCCTATTCTTTTAGTAGTTATTGAAAGGAAGATATTTAAAAATTTTCAGTAAGAATTATAGTGCTGCTAGCTCTACTAAACTTAGTAAAGCAAATGCTAATTCTCTGGGCAATAGAGGAGGACAGCTAAATCTTATTACAGATTATATACAGAATAAAAGTTCACATTTAAGTATAATGGAGAAATTAGTGTTTGGAGAGAGAGGGTTCAGAATTTAAAAAATTATAATGCTTGAAATAATTCTTTTTCTTATTATTGGAAATCTGATTGGAATAGGAGAAATCCTATAAAACCAAGGTATCTATGTCAGTGTTAAATTCAGGTGAGATTCCGCTTTATTAGTAAATATCACAGCCGCATTGTAAGATATTCGTTCTTGTTGATCACCAAACCCTGAAGAGGGCAGATTTGTGGTTAACTTAATTGTAAATCCCACAATCCTTGAGAAAAATTTTTGATAAGGAGTTTTATTTATATGAGAATTTGATTTTTTTCTTATTTGATTCTCATAAGCTTAAAATATTAGTGTATAGATAAATGACAAGATCTTTATTTTAAGGTATTTATTCTGACAGAGTAATTTTTAAGACTTCTGTATAATAATATAACAGTAGTCATACATGTGAGGACCCAGTGAACTACTTTGAATAAGAATACTTCATTTAAATTATTGTTTTTCTACTTTGTGAAGACCTGAAGAATACTTAGTTCCTGTAGAAAAAAAAGTGTTGGCAATGCAGTATAAATTTCATTTATCCCCAAGATTGAGCTATAAAGTGAGCTTCTTAGCAGTAAAGCTAGGGCTGAATGCAGAAAGTGAACTTTCGGCAGTGCTGTTTCAAAATGAAAACTCATACTTCATTGTCAGAAATAATCAGGAAAGAAATTTATGAGCCATTTTGAGGAAATTGGCAGCTTCATTATGCACACTTAGTCACTGTAAAGTTTGTTTACAAGATCCAGATGAATACATTGGCTAAGGGTTAGTTTCACCCCTCATCTTGACCTTCACAAAGACATTCTAGGCAGGGAGCAGGCTGTATTTCCCCCCATGAGGAGGTGCTAGGTTTGAAGCTGAGCTGGCATGTCACAGATCTGGAGGTGGCAGCCACACTTCATAGAAGCATCACAATGATGCAGATCAGCAGGAGACAGATCAAGATGAGACAGAAATTGATAAAAAGATTCTGGAGATTTTGCCGTGCTTGCTGAGGCATTTCAATAGTTGAGGCTCTCCTGATAGCAGAGCGAGTGAGGTATTGGACTTTCTCCATGATGCTGGAAGGCAATAGCAGGAAGACTGAAGTTCTGAGTGGTCAAGAGAAAGATAAAAAGCTGGTAGCAGGCAGGCAAATGTGAGCTGTCTTCTTTTAGGAGGCCTGGAATGTAAAAATAGTAAATGGATTAGGTTCATACCTAAACCCATTCTCTGGATAGAGATGCACAGTTTTGCATAAATTCATCTCCCTCGTCTCTGTGTTTTATAACATTAACTGTCTCCAGTCTTCAAGATCTCTCTGCTTCTATATCTTATATGTTACTGCAGTCTCATTTGTCTTGTTTAAGCTATAGGAACTGTAGTTTTTGGCAGGTATTACTAGGTTTATGGAATATTGTTGTTTCTCTAAATCTGCTTCTCTGTAAACACAATTGATGTGAATATTATTATAAGTGTTTCAGGACTAATCTCATAAAACAGCATGTAGTAAATTATATCTTAATTTTAGTCCAAAATAAAATAGTTCACTGTGAAGGAAGTTCAATATGAAATTAAAAACAGATGCAGCTGCTTGCCATTCTCCTTTATGATTTATACTGTTATAGAATCATAAAATGTATTTTGATCATATTCACACCCTCCTCCTGACTCCTCTTCCCTTGTAGAATGTTTTCAACTCTTGAACACGATGTTACTGAGTACTAAAGACTGACAAGCTCGTAATGCATAGTATGATTATTGTACTAAACTACCATGGACAGTTCTAGTTTTCAGCTAATCTTGCTTACCTGGAGTGGGTTTTTGTCTGGCCATCTTTCAAAGTTCCTAAACCATGGCAGAATATGTAGGGTCTACAGCTTTGATAATTAATAAACACAACAAAATGAAGCATATTAATAGGAAATTAGATACAGATTTAAAATAAACTAAGTGAACTGTCTGAAGACATCAGCTACTTAAACTTTGACATTATTATTTTTCTTTCATTAAACTATTATTTATTTATTGTTTAGAGACAGGGTGTTGCTATGCAATCCTGATTGGCCCAGAATTTACTACATAGCCAGTCTGACCTCAAACTGGAGGCCACCATTCTGCTTCTTTCTGTCTTTGAATACTAAATGAAGGGATTACTGTCCTGCACTACTATGCTGGGCTAATATTTTGTTTTTCATCAGAACATTCTTAATCTTGCAATAACTTACTGTCTGGAGACAACTGTGTCTAGTTTGTTGCTGTGTCATTTGTAGCAGGATGTTAGTACAGATTCTAGCTGGCAGGTTGGATTTCCTCCCTAGGCTCTGTGCACTGCTTGAACTCACCTCAGCCTGTGGACCCCATACTTGAGACTAGTACTGAGGAGAGGAGAAAAGAAATTGGGAAAGGGGAAAATTTGCATCAGGCAGAACCAGATAGAACTTGGTGCTTATGTTGTAAAGAAACTGTGTGGTATATGCCAGTCAGATGCTGTAGTTTTCAGATCTTCAACTTGGCTCTGTTTGGATTTGAATTGTGTAATAGACTGGATTTTCATTTGGTGTGTGTCTCTGTCTTTCATGTGTATGCCTGTGATAAGGAGCCACGCAGAGTCAATTTATATCAAAATCTGTTCTCAAGAGTTAGTAACAGCTTATGTTTGTCTAGCATATGTTCCCGATTGTCTAGCACAGGTGGCTGAATTATCTATAGAATTTCACATTGAAAAGATTTAATCTCAAGCCTAGCATATTTAATTACTTTTATTTGAATTCTCCAGATAAAATGCTACAGGAATAAAGCAATTTTTTTTTAAAAGAAAATGCATCCTTCAAGTAGTACATGCTTCTGTTAGTTTATCATAGGTCTTGGGAATTTGTAATGTTGGAGAATCTGTATACTTTACAAGTTCTTTTATAGGAAGATGTATAATGAACTATAGTTTTGAGAGAAATAAAAATTAGTATTGATAATTACTATATTTTTGTAATGTTTCAGTAGTTATTAAAAGATGTGGTTCATAACTATAATTCTAGCATGTGTGAGGCCATGGCAGGATTGTAAATTTGAGGGCAGCCTAGGTACAAAGTAAAATTGTCACAATACACACATGTGCATATGCGCACACACACAAACGAGAAAGGAATGAGCCTTCCAGAAGTTCATCAAAAAGCATGTACAGGAGCCATTCTCTATTCTGCCTGACACTTTGTGATTCAGTCACATGCAATGCCCCTTGCTACAAACACTGTACTCTTTTTTATGATTGTGCCTTTTGTACATGTTCTGTTTCCACCTGGAAGGCCACATCTACCCCTTTTACCTTTCGATTCTCAGCTACACAAAACTGATCCTTCAAGCCCAGTTTAAACACTACTTCTGAATAAGACCTTTCCAGCCAGTAAGTAGAATCATCTGCTTTGCCGAGTTTCCATAGTATTTTGTGTCGCTACATCAGGATATCTATCTGGTTATGCTCTAATTTCAGTATATATGACATTGTCCCCAACTAGAGCTTCTAGTTTATGAGTGAAATTAGCATGATTTAATTAAACCCATAAAGTTGAATGAGAGTTTTATGACTAAAATTTTTAGAAAGTAGTTTAAAAATGCAGTGCTATAATTGTCATATTAATGAATTTGAGTCATAGGATTTGGTATGAAACTCATCATCACTCATATTTAAGTCTCTTCTATTTATAGATGAAGAAAATATGGCTTAGAGGAGGTGTTTCCTAAATTGATAGTTTCTTGTTTAACTTGACATTAAACTGAGTTAGGCTTTGTACAAGTGGGTATTTGGTGTTTGTGAGGTACAAAGAGATGTGCTGTCAACTAATAAAAACATTCAGGGGCTGGAGAGGTGGCTCAGTGGTTAAGAGCACTAGCTGCCCTTCCACAGGATGTGGTTCGCTCCCCAGCACTCAGTTTAGGTCGCTCTCAACCACCTATAATGTGGGCATGAAACATCCTCTCCCTCTGCAGGTGCCTTCACACATGTGGCAGAAGTTCACACAGACACACATGTACACACAAATAAAAATAAATCTATAATGGAATAAAACATGATTGATACACTTAGGGCATCATCTTACACCACTTTTTATTGAAGGTTTTGTTCAATAAATGAGAGAATTGTCTATAAAGGACACATAGTGACCAGATCAAAAACTAAATGTTTCTTGGCAAGCTTGAAAACTTGTCATAATTATAAAGTGATTTGTAGCAAGTTTATAGTCTCGGCTAAAATTGAAATGAGGAAATGTCCATGGTATGCATGTAAATTTTTTTCTCAGTTTATTTTATAGTGCTTTGATAGGGTAATGACTAAGCTACATTCCTCCATGATGGGGCTTCCTCTTATATGTTGAGAATAGGAAAGCTGAGAGTTAAGAACACTGCAGACCTATGTGTATCTCACTACAGATGTTGCAGTTTGTAACACAGGGGTCAGGTGTCTTTTCTGTTCCTTATGACCACTACTCTGTAAGTTTGGAGATTCCACAGTCTCTTTTCAACTTTCCTATAGCAACATTTTAATAAACTAATACTTGATGGGCAATATAGAAAAAGAGTTCATTAGCTGATGATTTTAGAGCATCTTTTAGGGTACTCAGAAATAGATTGTGTTAGGATGTAAAATTAGCCTCCCACATCCTTTTTAAAAGGCCATATATGTTTATTGGGTGTTTACTAGGGACAAGGAGCCTATTCACTTACAGACTTATTTAAAAGTTAATCATCTTGCTTTTATTTTAGTACCAGAGTACTGAAAATAAGAAAGATGTGTGTTTGGTTGTAGAAACTACCAGATTATATCTTTGAACTATATGGAAGAAGCAGAAAAGTGCCTGGTGTTGTGTTGTATGTATATGGGACCTTTTCTAATTTTTGGACAGATTGAATGTGATCACCAGTTCTTTTCTTAGTGGGAGCTGGTATGACATTCTTGCTCTCTCTAAAGAAGTTAAAATTGGAACTTAATAAATTATGTTCTAAAGAGTATTTTATTATTTTTCTCTAAAAGGAGGAAAGAGGAAAACTGTAGGCAACCATGATCCTTTGTTATATTGCCAGTAGAGGTGGTGCATGCTTTAATTTTAGCACTCCAGAGGGAAGAGGCAGAGGTAGGGAGGAGCTCAGTGAGTGTGAGGCCAACCTGGCCAACCAGGGCTAGATAGTGAGACACTATCTCAAAAAAAGGTCATATATTTGTTAAGAACCTATTGGGTAGAATTCATACATATCATATCTTACAGGAATCCTTAACTTCAATGGTATGCTAGGTGTATTCTTGTGAGAAGGAAACCTCAATAGATTTGGAAATCATTTGGTGGCCTGTTTTATAACTTACAGGCAATTGACATATTCACAGCTTTGTATATGATGTGCAGTAACCCCCACTGTAAACACTTTGATGGCCTTGTAGAACTTGCTGAATTGTAGGGTTTCTGCCAAAGTCACATCCTTGAGAATCCTCAAGGTTCGTTTTGGGCTGTTGCTGTCTTCTTTTTTTGTCTACTTGTTTATTATACTTTTAAGAAACTACAGTCTGACAGACACATTTAGTATTTTTCTCATTTGATTAATTTAGATGATTAGAATTCTGTATATATTGATTGAGTTTGAGTAAGCAGAGTTTATCTTTGTTAAGATTATTTGGAGATGTATGTATATATGTATGTATCTCTATATGTGTGTGTATATATATGTGTGTGTGTGTGTGTATGTGTGTCTATTTCCCCTCCAAGTACTTATTACCATCTCACAGATAAGCCAGAAGTTGGTTTGTTCCTTTTTTATTTTTGACTTGTTAAATTAAATTAGGATAGTATTATCATTAGATTTATAATCAACCTGTTAGTTTATGAAAGTTCACTGTAGTAAAAGTTTCAGATTGCCAAACTGCTAAATTCTGTTGGAAGTTCCTTGTGGCAGCAGCACTCCAGCTTTGTTAAGCAGATGGAAGTGTCCGAGAATCTTTCAGCTGCTTCTGCCTGGTTGTGCTAACAATTGGTCATAATAAAATGGCCTTTGATTTCTAAATTGGCCCAATAACCCTGTTGGCCAGGCGGTGGTGGCGCACACCTTTAATCCCAACACTTGGGAAGCAGAGGTAGGCGGATCTCTGTGAGTTTAAGGCCAGCCTGGTCTACAAGAACTAGTTTCGGGACAGCTAGGGCTGTTACACAAAGAAACCCTGTCTCCAAAAACAAAACAAAACAAAACAAACAAACAAAAAGAGAAAAACCCTGTATAAATTTGTCTTGACGTGGAGTCATTGAACAACAGGATGGAGATCTTCCCTCTGAAATTGGCTCATGGCTATGACTGTTTTGTCTGTAGGTTTATTTTTGTTGATGTTAAAAATACATGTATTTGTCTATTAACATAGTCCTATTTTTGGAATGTATAGTCCACACTGCTCTTACTTAAACTTAGTGTCACACTGGTTAGTCTTGAATTCTACAGTCCTGCTTCAGTTGGAATTTACAAGTGTGTGCCACCATGCAAGTGTCTTTAACCTTATATAGAGGATTCAGATTCTGTATTTTTTTTTAGTTTTTTTTTTAAAGAGTGTAGGGAGAAAGCATTAGGCAAGTACTAAGAAAAATTGAATGTCACTTAGCAAATACAGCCGCTTAACTCTTTGTGAAAGCCCTGGAGAAGTACACTCTGTAAAGCACTAGAGGGCCTCAGTTAGCTGTGGCTCTACTGACGGAGGGAGGCGCAACTACAGGCAGCTTTTTTTTCTTTTCTTTTCTTTCTTTTCTTTTCTTTTTATTGATTTTATTGAGCTCTACATTTTTCTCTGCCCCCTCCCTGCCTTTCCCCTCCCCTTCAACACTCTCCCATGGTCTCCATGCTCCCACTTTACTCAGGAGACCTATCTTTTACTACTTCCCGTGTAGATTAGATCCATGTTTGTCTCTCTTAGGGTCCTCATTGTTGTCTGTGTTCTCTGGGATTGTGATTTGTAGGCTGGGTTTTCTTTGCTTTATGTTTAAAAACACTTATGAGTGAGTGCATATGATAATTGTCTTTCTCGGTCTGGGTTACCTTACTCAAAATGATGTTCAGGTTTTATTTTCATGTGTTTATTTGGTAATGCATGCTTCAGAATTGTGTCAGGTAAGAATCCTGTTGCACCATTCTGGAAATGTCCGAAGAGACTATGTTTCATCAGTTCATGCTGCTGTAGTTTAGAAGGGTTATGTTCTTGATTCCCAATTCTGAAGTTTCATTTTTGTTGGTGTGGTCAATGTGTGGATTCAAACATTAGATAAAAATTATTTTCTTATTGTAGATAACAAAGCAAGATTCTTTTGCTCAGGAACTTTAAGCAGTTTTTAAATGACCTTAAGTAGTTTTTAAATGGTAGAGTGAATGAGTGAGAAATGATATTGTTGAAATATAGGGATAGAATATGGGACTGGAATAAAATCTTGAAGTTTTTATGCAAAGTTATGGGGAAAAATAATCTGATTTTTAGGTAACAAACCTAAATGGACTGGAGGCATATTTTTTCAATGGAGCAAGCTAAATAATTGAAGATTTTAATTTGATTGATTGCGGCATGTTAATGTCTGTGATTATTTTGAACTTTTCTGACTAGAACATATTGCTTGATTACTAAAGATGTTGGTAATTTTTTATGCCTGGCTTTGAAAATGATACCTAGAATAATATACAGAGTAGTAAAGACACAGCACTTGATGGAGCACCTTTGAAGGTGACAGAAGCTTGCATCCTCTACATTCGTCCTTATAAAGTACCATTTGCATTCCTCCCTTTCTTTACTGTACCTGCTTGGTCAGCATGATGATTTGTTTTAACCATGCTCATCAGTGATGGGATGTGCACATGGCTTTGCCTGCTCAAGTTCCGTTTACATGTAGCTCTGTGAACCTGACCAGCTCACCGTCCAAACATAAAAATAATTAAGATCAGAGAGAGTATTTGTGTGTAAGTGCACTTAGGAAATGTTTATTTAGAATAAGGAAGTTTATACTATCAATTTATAGAGGGGTGACCTATACTTTAATCATTTCCAATGTTTTAACATATAATTTAAATTACATAATCACTTTAATTTATAATTTATTTAATGCATTCTATACATTAATATTTCAATCACTTTACATTTTAATACAAATAATATGTTTTAATAAATTGGTGAGATTAAGAGCCATTTGTTAATATATGATCCAAATGCAATGATTTTCCTTTATGTCTACCAAAATACCATTAAAATAATTTTGATATGTTTTAGGAGATGGTGTTGATGCAACTTCCTTTGGAAAAGCAAATTTCCTTTCTCCATATTAAAAAGTTTATCTTTCATAATTTGTATATCTTTCATATTTCTTCCATTTGATTTTTATCTGACGACTTTAGTCTTTGTTTTAAAGAATATATCCTTATAAACAAAATACTCTGTCACCGTAAAGCTATATAGAAATGCATGATTCAAACATATCTGGTGTTATAGCTTTATACTTTGAAAATTTTTATCATAGTCATTAATTATACCATCCTCTTATGCTGCTAAAGATACTTTAATACCAATGATTTTTTTCTAGAAGTTGTCTACTTTTGGAACAAAGTGTGATGTACAAAAATTCTGTTGGAAAAAAGCTCATTATCTACTTTCTCTCCCCATTGAAAAACTGTTGTACACATCATTGAACTTTGAGAATGTTATTTTATATTCTTTAAAGTAAAAATGCAGAGGGCAGTGGGTAAAGGCAAGAAAGGTATTTACTGCCAAACCTTATGCTACAAGTTTGATTTTTGGAACCTATATGGTGGAAGAGGAGAAATGACTCCTACAAATTACCCGATAACCTCCACATACATGCCATGGTTGCTCTTCCCCCATCTCTTTCTCACACATGCACACACACATACATGATAGATAAATAAAAATGTAAAAAATGCAGAAATGTGCAAATCAAAACTTGACACCAAGTGTCATTTGTATACTATCAAAGGAAAAGTATTTTTTTTATGAGTACTGAAATATTGCAAGGCAGTTTAAGGCTCCTAGCATTAGAGACTCGTGCTGGAAATGTTTCTGCATGTTAAGAGTGCTGCCTAGGAGACTCCAAAGTTGCGTTTGTCATAAGCAACAGTTACTGTTACAGGAATTGATAAAGTTTTATTTTGGTACCTAAGTATGTTATGAGTACAAATAGTAGAATAAAAATTGGTATAATTTTCTATGTGGTTTAATAGATTTAAGGGTGAGAAAACATTTTATTTAGTAAGTTGAGATTTGTAACAAATGATAATAATAATTTTTTGTGGCATCTCCATTCCTGGGCATTTTGTTTTTTCTTGTGTTACTTCTAAATTTATAACAGGAAATTTAGAAACATTGGAGCATGAAAACTTTACAAAAGTATATTCTGTTGTGAGATGAATATACATTTATCAGATTTTCTCCTATTTAGGAATGCTTGTATATCAGTCCCCTTTTTAAAGTGTTGAATTATTTTTCTGTCACTTTAAAAAATCTTATTTGTGACAAATGTTCTTTATAGTTTCAAACTTAAAGCAAGCTGTTCTTTTTGTGAAAGTGGCAGTTCTAGAAGTGTTTAGAAGTTGACTGGACTCTCATTTTAGAAAGTAACATTTTCCAAGAGCATTTAAGAATGGAGTTCTATTATCTATTCTTAAAATCTCTGATTGTGTCACCTTAAGAACCATACTGAAAACATCAGAGTAAGTGTGATAGCAGTGTGCATGTCCCACAGTTATGAGGTATAAATAAACGGTGTCACGGCTGTCAGTGGCCCTGTCCTGCACTGTCTCAGCAGAGCAACCTACAACAAATGAAACCATTTCTATAGCATGAAAATTAATTTACTTCTACCGTCATGTATGCTAGTATAGTTGAGAGGGTTTTCATTTGTAAGAAGCTCACATTTCAAAAACCAAAATACCTAATAACCAAAATTTAAAGACAAATATAACCTCTTTTAAAGTTGCCTAATTTTTACTGGGCTTAAGCATTTTGTCATTCATAACAGGTTCTTTTATTATAACTTTGAATTGGAATTTCGAAGATAAGATTCTTTTAAAGTTTACTAAGTTTGATTACAGAAAGTAAGAATTTCTAAAATCAGTGATATCATGTCTTACCTTGGCTTCTGTGACCATCACAATGCCGAGTATTAAATGTGTGAAGTCTATGGGAGATTAGCTGTGAGGTTTCTGTTCCCAGGTTTATGGGAACAGCTGCAGTAGGTGGAGGAGGAAAAGTATTCTAGGGAGGTCTTATGATGTCACATAGGAATTCTAACGTTACGATTGGTTAGCTATGTTCTTATCATAATCTAACCTTAGACCTTATCTTACTTTAGCTTTGGAAAGGTCATTAACACTATGCTTCACTTTTAGTTTTTAATTTTAGAATGTGTGTAGCAGTTAACAGAATAAAATAGGTAAGCTTGGAGATAGAGTTTTACAGTAGATAACTTTCCTTAAGGAGGTCTACATCCTCTGACTTAGAGATAATCCTGTACTGCTGGTGCTGCAGAAGAACTAAAGCATTGCAATGGGATGCAAGTAGCATGAGAGCAGTGGTGTGGACTTAGCAGTAGTGGTCATGGAACTGCTGTGCTTTAGGCTGCAGCTTCCAGGGCAGTGGCCTTAGGCAAGGTTTGATGCCTTTTCCTGTCCTATTTTATACTTGTGCTTCATATCTGTCTAGGTATAGGGGAGGGGGAGAGAATGTGTATGAGGAAACTAGGTTAATAATGGTTTTGGATTTTGTAAAAGAAAGTATTTTTCTTAGCTGAGGAGGGGGAAATGTATTTAATTTATTGTGTTTTCTTCAGTTAGGCACTTAATGTTTTCATGAATGATTACATGTTTCAAAAGGTATGTATTGTCCCTAGAAAGACAGTAAAATAGAAGTTTAAGTACTTACATTTTTTTATAGCTACATTATATTACCTCAAAAGCATAATAGATTTTTTATAAGGGTAGCTTTTTAGAAAGAAATGACTGTAGGTTCCTGTCAGTTGTATGATAATGAGGCATTGTTGACCAGGTTCTCAAGTGTTGAAATTTAAGTGTTGGAGCCTTTCTGAAAGTTGTTTTTAGTTAATCTAGCATTTTCTTGTCTGAACCGTAAGTAACCTTTTAGAAAGTAGATTGGCACTCGTGGTTCAGTACTGTCTTTGGATAGGACTGAGTCCTTTGGCAGAGCCGAGCATTGTCTTACTTTCTCTTTATACACTTTATTGCTTTTACATTGCATGCACGTAAATCAGCACACTTGCACATTCTGAATTTTAGATTTGTTTAGTTTTGGAGAACCTATTTGTAATTTTTAAAGTGCTTGTAGCAGCATAAACTCAGCCTCATCTTTCCTGTGGGTAGCAGAAATGTGTTGTGACTGTAGCTGCTCATGTGTCCTTAAATGGAGATGATCTTGGCTTCTTGCAAAGAGAGATGAAATCCTTCTCTTTTGAACACATCTCTTGTTATTTAAAAGGTTAGTTAAAACCAATGAAAAATATTTTAATCAAAGACCTTCTATAAATATTATTTAGGCAAGTATTTACTACATAAAAGTAAAGTGCAGACTATGTTGTTGCAAGAACTCCCGACCAGTGTTTGACACTTTCCTCGATGCTTTACAACTGTTTTCTTTTTGTTCTTGTATGATAAGATACCATGCTATCAGTTGTAAATACTGCTAGTGATGTGAGACCTGAGAGGTCTCAGTGGCCTATAGTAACTTATCAAAGATAACACAGCTGATAAAGAGTAGATGAGACCTGAGATGAAGATGAATTAAATCACAGTTCCTGATGAAATTAGCATATTCTAGGGCAAAGTCACAGTTTGGACTTAGCTTTCATACAATAGTATTAACAAATAAGTTCTTAAGAATTATTATGAATTATTCAAGACTATTTTTGCAAAGTCTGCTTTGTCTGTCAGATACATGCATTTGTTTGAGCATGAAGCTTATGGAAAACAGAATGATAATACTTGGTTGGAGAAAGTAAGGAATTGCCGCAGACTAAATGCGTCCTAGTTATTTTGCATGTTTGCAAGTTTGTTCAAAAAGCATGTATGGCAGACACAAACCTTAGGAGAGTACTATGTGTTCTGACAATTGAAAACTGGAATCCAGGTTCTACTGTAGATGTGTATGAGAGTGAGGACCATTTAGGGTTGCCCTTTTGGGGAGTTAGCTATGCTGCTCATGATAATTCCTTTGGAATTTTAGGAATTATTTACGTTTTAACAAGTTCTGTAAGCAGGTTGTTTAGTAGAAACATTGGTCAGTTATTGAGTGTTGCTCAAAAATTCTGGACCTGAGTCCGGAAAAACTCTTAGAAGTGTTTGTGAGTCTTCTTTTGGAATCTCAGTATCATTGGAATCCAGTTTTGGGCACATGACTTTCAGAAATGTGTGGAATGGTATTGTGGCTAAGGGTTTAGCAACAAGAAGTGTACACAGTGATTATTAGTGATTCTGTGACAAGGTATCTGTTTCATTTTAGTACTCAAGTTCTTTTTGCCTTCAGAGAATGGAGTGGTAATATATGGCCATGAAGAGATGTAGCTCAAGTCCTTAACATGTTATAGAAAACAGTTGTTGTTTTTACTAAACTCTAAATGAAATTTCTTGTTTATTCATTTTTTTTGCAGAAGGCAGACATTAAGAAAATGTAAAGAACAAAACTCTTGAGAGTGGGAAGAGCAAAGAGAGGAAAGCACTGTTTGTTTATTTTGGACTGTAGACCACAAAACTGCTGAAATTCTGGCAGTGCATTTGGCTCTTGCTGTAGAAATGTCAGATACTTTCTTTAAGGTTGAGTTTCAGAGTCTGGATTCTATATCCATGGATCCAGACAACAGCAAATAGAAAGTAATTCAAACTTGCATTCTGAGTGTATACAGACTCGCTCTTTCGTTATTCCATAAATAGTTTGATAAGTACTTACATGCAATTCCTACTACATTTAACATAAGCCACTCAGAGATGATTTACAGCACACATGGGAATGTGTGTGTTAATATGTGCTGTTTTATAAGGACCTGAGCATTTGCAGATTTTGGTATTCAAATTAGGATCTGGAACTAAGCCCTAAAGGTAGGAAGGAAAACCTATTATGGTAATTTGAGATTATTTTGAAATATTGTATTTATCACTGTTTTGAAATTGCCATAATTAGACATGCCTATAGATATTACTTAACGTACCAGGCTTGGAGGTACATATGTACCTGCATCCTGGAGCTTGGGAGGTAGAAGCAGGAGGGTAGGGAGTTTCAAGGTCATCATCAACTATGTAGTGAGCTGGAGGCCAGCCCAGGCTATGGGAAACACTGTCAAAAAAGTCCAAAAAATAATTAAGAAATGTAATGCACTGGCAAAGAACCTATATTACTGTGTCACAAAATTGTCTCAAACAATAATTTGATTGTAACTTTTCTTTTCTAATCCCATGCGTTCTACCTTTTAAATGAACAGTTTTCGGTTTCTAGAGTTGTGACAGAGATAGTACAGTGTTTCTATACACTTTACATCCAGTTTCTCACATTAGCATTCTCCATTAGTATCTATGATTATCTCAACAGTTGTGCACATGCTTCCATGTATTTTTAGTAATGTTGTTACTTAATTTTTCTCAGTATCTCTCTCTTTAAAACTACATTTAATAATCACATCTCTTTTCTGCTCACTTGGTTTTAACAATTTCCTCAAATTTGCTTTTTAAATGATCCTGGTAGTTCTGAAGAATAATGGATATTTTATAGCATCTCTCTGAATCTTGATTGTCTGGTGTTTCTCTCATGCTTAGGTTGGTTAATACCTTTCTGGTATTAAGCTCAAAAGGGTAAGTTCCATTTCATTATATTCTTTATCAAGAGTCCTTTAAGCTGACATAATGATCACTGTTGTTAACCTTCATCACCTAGCAGAAGTGTAGTGCTTTTCAGGCTCTTCCCGTGTAAAGTTACCCCTTTGCCACTTTCTGAACTGTTCTTTGGAAATATAACTTTCTTTGGAAGAGAACAAACAGGCTTCTTTACTTCCCTCATCACTAGGTTCGTGAGTGAGGCTGTTAACACAAAAGGCAGGGTAACAAGAGAAAAGCACATACTTTTAAGTATTGCATGTCATGGAATCTTTATAGGAAAATAGCCCAAAGAAACAGGTAAGCTTGTTTTTTTTAATATTAGGTTCAATGGAAAAGTAGGCAGTGAATGGGAAGATAACGGGTGTGATCTAGTAATAAAGTAAGGAGAATTTAGCAAGGCTTGATTGTTTAGATCCTTCTCGGCCTCTTGATCCTGCAGGTATGCACTGTCATGCCAGGCACACTATGTAATTTCTCTAGGCAGATTATTTATAGTAATATTAAAGTAGTGATAAATGTAATATTCCATGGCATCTGAGCGAGTGTAATAGTGGTCCCTTTCCTTTGGGCGTAGGAGGACCACCTCTCCAGTGAGGAGCATATGATCTGTTTTAGTGAGGTAAGGATGGGAAGACTCAGGGTGATTTTCTGAGACTGCACAATTTGCTTCAGGGTTGAGGCAAGAGGAAGGTGAAACTGGCTTTTCTGTGGGTGCTTTTTCTCATGTGTCGAGGTGCCATGTTTTGGGGCAGTGTGCTTCAAACCCTATCAAAAGTCATTCTGCACCAACTATATGTTATGTTGTACTGCTGAGGTGTGGGCTATCTACAGAGATATTTAGAATTCTACATAGTTTATTTTATCCATATAAAAACACGCTGAGAACAGAGCATTAGGATTCAGCACTTTATCAGAAAGGTCCCTGGAACATGAAATACAGAATTCCTGTAATGGGAAGTTTCTGTGCTTGGGACAGCCCTTTTGAGTTTTTCAGCAGGCTGAAAACAAATATTTCAGCTTGGTCTTTGAAGCCCTATCTGCTTTGTCTTGTCTGTTATCACATTCCTCTGTCTTGTGCTCTGACTCTGGGCAACTGCCTGTGACCCTGTGGACAGGTTACTGTTCTATTCTAAGCCAGGGTACTTTTCACAGGAATGTCCTGTCAGAGTGCTTCCTTAGTTATCTTTCTGTGAAGCTTTCCCTGCCCTTTGCTAAGCCATTTTACATTCCCCTGTTCATTTCTATTTACTCCATGTTAATCTGCTAGACAGATTACAAGCTCTTTGAGAGCCTATTCAGTAACTCATTTTATTTGCTGTTTATTCTTTTTTCTTTACTTATTTTGGGGATAAGGCCTTTATATATATCCCAGGCTAGCTTCAAACTCAAAGTTCTCTCCCCTCAGCCCCTCAGGTTCTGGTATTGCAGGTGTATGTAGCTGTACCCAGCTGCCACTTATTCTTTATAGGTCAGTTTTCTGTGGAGTGCAGACCTATGCTGATTCTTAAATACATAATGAAGAGTTGAACACAGTAATATAGTAAGCATTGGAAAAGATTGTCAGGTGATTTTGAATTACCCTGTAGAACCATTAGGAGCAATTCTTAAATCCTTTTTAATGCTCTTTCAGGGAGAAAGTATATAAATGATTAACATACATAGGATAGTAGAGTAATGAAGAAAATTTATTTTGTCATTATTTTAAAAGGAAAGTATGTCTGGAGGGTAAATGTGAAAAAAAGACCATACTAAGTAAGTCTGTGCTTCCTGATTTGTATTTTATTTTATTTTTTTATTTTAAAGATTTATTTATTTATTATGTATACAACATTCTGCCTCTATGTATGCC
>LOJH01014566.1:2110-24041 GCA_001685095.1 Ellobius talpinus
CTCTCTCTCTCTCTCTCTCTCTCTCTCTCTCTCTCTCTCTCTCTCTCACATCATTCAGTGATATGAAATTCCAGATTAGTAATTGCTTTCCTTCATTATTTGAAGAGAACACACAAGGGTCTCTGGCTCCCTGCTAGAGAAAACCCTTACACCCTTTTTTAATGTAGCCTCTCTCTCCGATGGGCCAGCTTAATGGATTTATAGTAATTCTGCAAAAACTACCCTAAAATCTAATTTTGAAACTTTTTTTTAATACCAGCTTGAAGAGTTTTTCATAGTTTTGCATTTCACCTCTGATTCAAATTCCTACATTTTGCTTATTTTCTCTGTATCTATTCTTAGTTTATAACCTCTAGAAATCAGCTGCTTTATTAATTTATTATTAATATCAACTATACATGCAAAAATATTATGTTATTAATGTTATTATATTATTAAATTATTAATTAATGTCAATAATAAACCACCCTCTAAAAGGTTTTAATTTATATTCAAATTTAAAATACAGTTTAGATCATCCACAGTTATGGAAGAAGAAACATGTTAATGTACCACCATGTAATATTTTACACAACCATAGCATTGTGAATATGTATTAATAGTAGTTTTTGCACAACGGTTTCCAAAATCTTACAGTGCATACTTTCGTGGTAAAAACATCCAATGTATCATGCTTATATTCAAATATAGACAAGACCCAACAACAACTTTAATGTTAAATAGAAGTAAAATACTTTTATTTATTCTTAAATAAAATTGAATGAAATGTATTCATGCAACATTGCATACATTCTGAAGTTTATGTTCCATAAGTAGCACAGTGGACTTTAAAATCTCTTTCTACATGAGTATTCTGGACATGTATTCACCATTCTCTTTACCATGTACTCAGCTTTGTCCACTGGTCAATGCACAGATATTTCAGTTGCTACATAATTCAAACTAATAAGAGAAAAAATAAACTACACACACAGTTTCCAGTGACTAAGTACAGTGCCTCTCTGTTATCATTGTGTCCCAACAAGTATACAAATACAGCATCAAATGAAATGTTATCCCTAGTCTTCTCATCAATTCATTAAAATATTTTTTAATTTTCCTTTTTGTATTTTCTTATTTAAAAATATTTTTTCACTTTACATCCCAACCCAAGCTCTCCTTACTTCTCCTCTCCTACCTCCCACCTTTCCCCATCCCGCCCCCCCATTAACTCCTTATACGGGGCAAGGCCTCCCTTGGAAAGTCAACAAGGTCTGGCATACCAATCTGAGGCAGGACCAGGTCCTTCTCCCCTGCATCAAGGCTGAGCAAAGTATTCCATCATAGGGATGGGCTCCAAAAGGCCAGCTCATGCACCCAGCATAAGTCCTGGTCCCACTGCTAGGGGCCCGACAAACACATCTATCACCCACATTCAGAGGGCCTAGTTTGTTCCCATGCAGTCTCCCCAGCTGTAGGTCCAGAGTCCATGAGCTCCCACAAGCTCATGTCAGCTGTCTCTGTAGTTTTCCGCATCATGATCCTGACCCCCTTTGCTCATACAATCCCTTTTCCCTCTCTTCGACTGAACTCCAGGAACTCAGCCTGGTATTGGCTGTGGGCCTCTGTATCTGCTTCCACCAGGTACCGGATGAAGGTTCTATGATGACAATTAGGGTAGTCACCAATCTGATTACAGGAGAAGGCCAGTTCAGGCACCCTCTCCACTATTGCTAGGAGTCTTAGCTGGGGTCATCCTTGTGGATTCCTGGGGATTTCCCTAGCACCAGGTTTCTTCTCAACCCCACAATGGCTCCCTCAGTCAAGATATCTCCTTTATTGCTTTCCCTCTCTATCTTTCTCCCAACTCGACTATCACATTCCTTCATGTTCTCATCCCCCATTTCCCCCAACCCCACCTCCAGTTTACCCAGGAGATCTCATCTATTTCCCCTTCCTAGGTCGATCCCTGTACTCCTTTTAGGGTCCTCCTTGAAAGGCTAAAATCAAAAACACTGATGACAGCTTATGTTGGAAAGGATGTGGCGTAAGGGAACATTCCTTCACTGTTGGTGGGAGTGCAAACTTGTACAGCCATTCTGGAAATAAGTATGGCAGTTTCACAGAAAACATGGAATCTGCCTCAAGACCCAGTAATACCACTTTTAGTCATATACCCAAGGATGCTCAATCATAACACAAGGACACTTGCTCAACTGTGTTC
This sequence comes from Ellobius talpinus, assembly GCA_001685095.1. Taxonomy (NCBI): domain Eukaryota; kingdom Metazoa; phylum Chordata; class Mammalia; order Rodentia; family Cricetidae; genus Ellobius; species Ellobius talpinus. The sequence goes on from LOJH01014566.1 coordinate 4,314, forward strand.
ATAGCAGCATTATTCATAATAGCCAGATCCTGTAAACAACCTAGATTCCCCTCAACCTAAAAATGGTTAAGAAAATGTGGTACAATTACACACGGGGTATTACTCTGCTGTTAAAAAAAGGCATTATCAAATTTGCAGGCAAATGGAAGGAACTAGAAAAAAAATCATCCTGAGTGAAATAACCTAGAGCCAGAAAGACATAAAGAAAGGATAACTGTTGTAGGAAGTCCTACAAGCCAATACTTACCCGCCCACTGGGGCGTGGCCCCTTATACTATATAAGCCAATGTAGAGCATGCATTTGCTCTCTTTTTCTGGTTGCGGGATTCAGTTTCTGATCACCGTTCAAGCAGAGGATTCTGTTTTGTGAGTCTACTCCTAAATAAATAACCATCTATTTCTCAATTCTGAACTACTGTAGGATTTCTTTTAAGCATCCTTCCACAGATAACCAGATTTTAATCCATAGTACTTTTCTTTAAAAAAAATTAAGATAACTGTGTGCATCTGTGTGCTGTGCTCTCTCTCTTTCTCTCTCTCTCTGTGTGTATGTGTCATGGCATATAGAAGTGAATGCTGGCATCCATGAAAGCCTGAAGAGTGTGACACAAGCAGTTGTAAGCTGCTGATTGTGGGTGCTGGGAAGTGAGCCCATGTCCATTGAAGTTCATGAACTTCTCTTCACTGTTGAACCATCTCTCCAGTCCCAATATCTTACTTCTTAACTCTGAGAGCCAAATCCTAACTTATTTCTTCTCTTTGTGTTATCTGAAGTCCTGTATGCACACTAAAAATAGTTCATAAGAATTTAAAGTTATTAATCATGCTAGTGATAACTTATTGATCAATTTGAGTCCAGACCTTGCAAGTCTATCCAATTTTGGAAAGGCATTTTCAATGATAGATGGGTTTATTCCAGGTATAAAAATATATCTTGGTTTTCTGAAATCAAGAGGGAAAGAGATAAAAGTAACCAAAGATCATCAGGAGTTGGTGTATGAATGCAATTTAAATGCATCAAATGCATTTTAAAATTGCACTATACCATTTTACATTTTAATTTGGTGTCACATGATAACATCTGTAACAGTACAAATTTAACAAGTCCTGTATTTCAAGACTATCATTATTAGAGGCACAAAATACATGTTTATTTCAAATGCAACAACATAATAATCAGGTTTCAATAATTCAATTAAATTACCCGTTTTCTTTTTCTTTCTTCCTTCGTTCCTTCCTTCATTTGTCCCTTCCTTCCTTCTTTTCTTCCTTCCTTTTTATTTGTGTGTGTGTGTGTGTGTGTGTGTGTGTGTGTGTAGAATTGAGGATAACCTCATATGTCATTCTTCAAGTGTCATGCACCTCTTTATTGTTTTCTAACCAGCCTGGAACTCACTGAATATTGAATTGCTAGGATTGCAAGCATGTGACACATACCTGGCTTCCCGTGAGTTCTGGAGATCTAGTGCAAGTCCTCATGCTTGTTCAGCAAGCATTTTACACACTCATTTTATGCAATACAAGGTCTTTTTCTTTTCTATCATCTAGGATTATGCATGCCTATATCTTAGAGAAAGGAACAGTTATTTGAATGTATACTTAATTGGAACAAAAAGTAATGCTCTTTTAGCTTGTAAAATTTCATAATTGAATACAATTGAAAACCTTTAGATTATATAAAATACACATATTTATTAACTTTTGACAGCATACATGACAACTTATTTGACATGTATTGGTCCCTAGAAACTTCTGTCTGGGTGATAAATTGAGGGTATATGATTACTCATTTAAGAGTATGAATGTCAGATAACAGCTGCAATAACTACCATTAACCAGGCTCAGAAGCTCTGGTGGTTTAGAAAAACACTATTCCCTTTAGCCAAATGCAGTAGGTAGTTCCTGAAACATTTCAGTTGGTATCAGTTTCCAAGATCCATAAATGGGGATGTTTGAGACCTTTCAAACTCTAATAGTCTGGGTTTCTGGGATAATACTGCTGGTAATAAATCTCAATGAAATGGGAAATCAGTTTTCTCAACCAAAAATTGTGTACCTCCAGCACAATCATGGGATAAGCTTATTCATTGATTGGGCATGCTCCAGAACTTTGAAACATTTTTGGCCATAGGCATTCTAAGTCGCTGGAAATGAAAGATGCATTGCATAGGTATAGATTAGATGTAGATATAGGTAGAGGTGTATAATTTTTGAAATAAACATTGCACTAGCTATTCATTTAGTAATTATTTGTATAAATATTAGAAATACATTCTATCCTTATTCAGAGAGTGAATTATCTATTAGTTCTTGATTGTCCTCTAAACTGATATCATAAATAATCAAATAATTATTTGGAATGTAGAGGGTTTTTTTATATGTATATATAAAATCCCTTCCTATGTGAACTTGCACAGCAATTAGCAGGAAGAAAGGTAAACAAAAGAAGAATGAATCTTTTCATCTCAAATCAAGAGCAAGCAATGCTCTCATTTCATCAATACAAAAGCAATCTGTCATTTTCATGCTAATTATTTATTAGTTTTAAGTTGGTCCATGAAATAGTGCTAAGGATATTTTCATGAGGGAAACAGCCTTTAAAATAAATCTTGTATGTAAAATTATATGGATTGGAAGGTTAAGGACAGCTCCCAGAGGAGAAGGCTGACTCGGCTCTTAGGTATGAATATTTTTAAAAACTCTACCCTCATTTCACCTTCTTACTGAATGCCAGATTGTTCCATGAACTGAATTCATTCCAATCTGAACATACTTAATATGAATAAACATTTTAGCAAATGTTAACAAGGCCAAATTCAACTAACATAATTTTTTTAAAACAAATAATCATCATAAGGGAAACAGTTATAAACTCTACCTCATAAGCCATGCTTAGTTGGACTTTTACAACATACTACTCAAAATAACTCTATATAATTTTATCAAGTCCTTAACACTCATTAATTGAGTGACTTTTAAGTTTTTCACAATGACTTCCAGCAAAAATATATCACATATCATATATGTGGAAAATGTTTGACAAAACCATGCCTAATCTTAATACATGCTATACAATTATATTTTATGTTACCTTTTATTTCCTTTTTAAACCACTGTTAAAGCTTAAATTAATACTTCTCTGAGTTTATTGTGGTATTATGAACTTCAAATCACAGTTAAAAAATAGAGTATTTGCAAACTCTAAAAAAATGAAAAAAGAAAGTAAAAGGAGAAAGATGAAAATTGTGTCAGGAAAGAGAAAGAACGGCTAAACACAGAGAAATGAAATCAGCAATTTTTCAATGGATATTGCCAAAGAATGCAATATCAAATATCAATAACAAAATTTAGGAAACAGCAAGGGCTAATCTTTAGAAAGTGAAAGATTCAGAAAATCCTTATTTTCCTCAGGTATCTGAAATCTGAGAATCTCACAGATATCATTAGAATAACAATGTTCACTTGATGTATAAAATATATCTAAACTACAAACCAAAGTCAAAGAACATTTGTGTTTTTTAAATTATGTTATATCAACTTTTTGTACAGTGGGGGGAATTTTATTCACACATATTTAGGAGTTAAGGATACTAACCATTGCATTTAATAACACTAAAATTTATAATTTTCAAATTCCTATGTGCTCATCTTGCAATCAATTCTTAACACCAGTCAACCCTGTGCAAGGAGCACAGGCTTTGAATTTGGAAGACTATGTTCTTTGTATAAGTCTAGGTTGTATGTCTTCTTTATAAATGATAAATGACAAAGTGTGGTAGAAACATTTTAAAATCAGAATGTCCCAGAGCACTGTGGTTACTCTCAGCCAGTTATCTATTCATAATCACAGAGTTATAAAACCTTTTCCAAAGAAGAGTCCATTTACAACATAGATTTTTTTCTATTTTCTTCCAAGCCAGTCATCTAAATACAGATTTTTCCTCTTATTTTCCCTACTGCAAAACAGTTCATAGAGAAAACTTTACTTTTTGCATTTTTTGCACTTTCATAAAGTCCCTGTTTACAGCAAGGATTCTATAAACGTCATCTGGAAATCTATCATCATGAAGATGATGTTTAGTGAAATGTTTGGAAACCAAATTCAGTTGTGAAGGGTTGAGGTTTTCTACCACTGGACAAAACTGAAAACATGCATACACCTTCCTGTGTTTTATTATTTCAATTATTATTCACTATGTTCTAGTTAATACATTCCTTGGTTCTCAAGACTAATTCTGGGTTAGCTGTAACTGTGTGACTCTCACTGCTCATAGAATGTAATATCCAGGAGGGCAAGGTGTTTGTTGTAGTTTTGAAAAGGTAGTCATTCTAGAACCTATAACACTGTTGGGCACATTGTTGATATTACAGTGTTGTGTGTTGGGTAAAGCAAAATTTCTCCTTTGCTGGAATTTAGCCCTTTAATCTTTCACTTTTATACCTGTACCTAATCTGTGGATATATTTGGTATGTCTAAGTCTCCTTCAGTCTAGAGTGCCAATTTTGATTTGAAGAAACATGGAGTAGACTGCTAAATGACTCCTTCCCCTGATTCTCCTGAACCAAGTTCATCCATTAGCCCATCCTTACCTCAGAACTCTATTTTGTTTTTACTATTGGTATTTGCCGTATTTCCCCCAGAACTAGATGAAGAGTTTATTAAGGACATGGTTTGTATTACCCTTCTTCATTACTTTCTCATATCATCTGGTACTTATGCCTGACAGATTCGTACTGAATCATCCTTCCACACTGAGTGTTATTTATCTAGTTGATGAGCTGACACTCTGTAGGAGATTGTATCTATAATGAGTTACTTAGGAGCCTTTTTATATTGTCTACTTTATTCTTCAAGCTTGAAACCCAAGTAACATTTTTTTCCTATGATGTTTTCTTTGGAGCAGTGATAAAATACTGTGTCCTGTACTGGACCATTGGGAAATTAGAAGTCTTATTTAAAAAGACAGGAACGTATTTTTGTCTGCCTGTTTAACTAAGAACAAACACTAATAACCTTTCAAAAGTTATGTATCACTTGAATTTGGGTCACAATATCATATTGTATCCTAAGAAATGTAGGACAAATGTGTGCCCAAGGAAGAGCTAAACGGGGAAGTGGTGGTGGTAAACTCACTCTATCGTGACTAGTGGTAATAAAGTCCTCTGAGTGGGAGCTCAGACACTTCTGTAAGGAGGCTTAAATCCATCTGAAGGATCTAAGCACTTCTTAAGGCCTTAGTCCCTACCCTGCCATGATGGCAATCTAATTTCTATTTATTCTTTGAAACATACACATATATATATATATATAGAGAGAGAGAGAATGTATCTTGAACACATAGTTTTCACTCTCCCTGCCAAGTTCCCCCAAAATCTCCACAATGCAGCTCTCTTCTAACTTCACGTCCTCTTAATCTTGTTGCAAAATTAACATATGGGCATGGAAGTGGGGCCATCCAATGGAGACTGGCAAACTACCAGTGACCACATTTCCAAAGAAAAGTGACTCTTCACCCCTAGCAATCACCTACTGCCAAGTACTCCTTTGCTGGCCAAAAGTGTTCTTTTCTACATGTTTGGCATTTTCCAGTTCAGATATGGTAGGAAGGACCAAAGGCAAATCCCATCTATCAACAAGCAACCATGGATGTTAAACTTGACCATATTAAGTAGCAGAAGTATCAGTATTGTCTCTTTGCTAAATTCTTCTCTAATGTTTCATCTTTCAGACTTTGCCTCTAAATTCACATTAGTTTCCTCCTATGATTCAGGAACCAAGTTCATAAAAGGATGCCTAAAACCGACTCAAAATCTGTCCAACAGCCTTTATGTTAGAGCCAGGATGCTTAGCTGAGTAAGATGGTGTTTGTCCTGGACTAGGAGTAGTCACGCAGAGACATGACTGCAAATGCATATGACAGAAAAGTATATGTCCCACCCTCCTGCTTGTGAGAGTCCACCACAATGACCCTGCTGTAGTTCACTTCAAGACATAAAGGGAGAAATTCGATCTGGTTCAAAAACATTCAAGTGGAAGAAATGCATAGAGGTTAGCATTATTCTGGTAGCCTCCCTAACCCATAGTTGCCTCATTGTCCACACTTCATGACCTTGACATGCCACATGTAAAGCACACCCTATTAACAGTACAAAAGCTTACCTAGAAGAACTCCCTACATGTTGTTATATGATCCAACTTCATGGTTCAACAACTAAACACTTTTGACAAAATTCAATATTACCCTATTAAATTTTGATTTCCTTGCAAGTCTCATTAAAATATAATGATACACTTCACTTCTTTAGGGGAAAGAAATTGTAGATTACTTTTGTAAAACATCAGTTTGCTGCAAAAATATAAATAAGAAGAAAAATAGAGCATCAAAATTTTCTCTGGACAACTTCTAATATCAGCTTAAAATATTTATTTCAAGTAACATGTCTGTCACTAAATTCTTAGGAAGTAAAAAAATCATTTAGCATTTATCCAAACTAGCTATAATCTAAAATGTGAAAAATGGGAAATTCCATATCTACACAAAAGATAACAGTTGCCCTGAGGCTGAAGAGAATAGAGAGTAACTGTTGGTGTGTGTGCGGTTCTGTTGGCAGTTATGGAAATGTTTGGGATCTAGATAATAACAATGGTTGCATAACTTTGTGACCACTGAAGATTAAATTATACAATGGATTGAGAGATTTATAATCTATGTAAAATACTTCAACGAAGCTTCAAACTTTTTAAAACATCAATCTATGCTATTTATATCAAATATATAATAAAAGTATATTTATATAACCGATGAATTTATATATTTTTCTGTATGTTAGGGCCTTGAGAAAAATCTTACTAGTTTGAATTACTGTATATTTTATAGACCCATGAGCCATTACATATTTCTTTTGAAGAAAAAATCATTGTGAAAAATGAGTAAGTCATGAAAACTTTCATAAACATTCTCTAATGAAAAGCAATGAATACTCCGTGCCCTCATGTAGAGAAAGGACCAGAGGGGCCACTATCCTGCTGTTTTCCTAGAATGAAAAACTCAGAACACGTGACTCATTTAATAGGCCCATTCACATGTCAGAATAAACTGTGGGAGGAGCAATGCTGCCTATCAATGACAGGACAACATCAGAATTAACTGAATGAAGTGACTGGAATATTATATGGTCGGTCAGTAAGCTTTAAGCTCTGAAATTCATTCAAAGAGCTAGTTATTCATGATCCTACCTAGGTCTTCCCTTCTGACATCTTGTTTTTTAGGAATAGATTAAGGTTAGGCTCACAACTGAAATCAAATGCTTAATCTGGAGGGTGGTGATACACCCAAGTACAAGAATCAACTTTTTTAGGAATATCCGAAAAAGATGAAGAAACTAGACTAAGTGTACCAGATATTTTCCTGGAATATCAGGCAGCTTAATAGGTGATATTGGTCAAGCGGTGGTGGCACACATCTTTAATCCTAACACTCGGGAGGAAGAGGCAGGTGGATCTCTGTGAGTTCAGGGTCAGCCTGGTCTACAAGAACTAGTTCCAGGACAGGCTCCAAAGCTACAGAGAAACCCTATCTTGGGAAAAAATGGTGGTGATATCTGAGATGGAGAAATAGTACAGATCATTAAGTGCTTGCTATCCAAGCCTGAGGTCTAAGTTCAACCCCTATAATGCATGATGCACATGTGTAACTCCAGCCATGATGATGCACATGTGTTACTCTAGCACGGGGGAAGGAAAATGCACCTACCCCCCACACACACACGCCACTTCAATGTTGATTTTCTCACCTGTATTTCCATGAATTCGGGTCACATCAATAAATTTGTGAATCAGAATCTACTTAAACTTTCCTCACAGCTTTATCTTAATTCCCATCCCATTAAGCCCATTTTAACTACCTACTGAAACCGACCTATTAGTTTCATTTTTGTTTGTTTGTTTTTACAAAAGCCAGAAAAATATGTCACTGGAAATTGCTAAGTAAAATTTTCAATTTTGCAAGAGATTCGGGCAATTTTGAGCTCAGTGAAGGTGATTTTAGAGCTGTTCACGTGATATTCACAAAAGCTGAGAGCACAAACTTAGCTGAACTACGGTAACTCATGACGGAAGAAAGCACACTGGCTTCAAGTTAGTGACAAAAGATCAAAAGACTAAGAGTGTTTTTTAAAAAATAGCCATATGTATGTGTTATATATATGGTAATATATACTAAATATATACTATATATGCAGAATATTTAATATACTTTCCTGATATAAAAGTCAGCTGTGAGATTAAATAATACCTTGTCTACTGAAAAATATCTCATATCTGCAATTCTTCATCATCGGGAGACTAAATCTTTTGAAAGCTTGAGATCTCTCCTCTCGTGGTTCGCTTACCGCATGGCAGCCTCAGTGATTGAACATCTGTCCTCTGTACAAATGCCACGTTCTCGGTTTCCTCAACCAAAACAGTAGTGTAGTTTTCCTTTATCTCAGAAGATGAAATGGGATCAGAGATTTACTCTGCAGCCTCAGAATTGGTAAACTGGATGCAATCCATCGCTGTGACTCTTACCCACTCCTCTTCTGCATGGATCCTTTAGCCTCGAGGGCATAGGTTTGATAAAAACATCCCATTTAGACCTGAGTGCTCCAATGCTCTCACTTGCAGCACATTACCCGTTTGTGAGTTCCTGTGTTGATTCTCATCTCCTGCAAGAAGCAGCTTCTCTGATGAGGGTTGAGTGAGGCCCAGATTTGTGAGTAAAGTAATATGTCATTAGAAGTCATTTCATTGCTGTGACCTTTTCAGCAAAATAATAGTGATGGTTTTACCCTAGGCCCATTACCTACCAAGTCTCAGGTTCTTGGTTCCTTTAGTGGAATCATGTATGAACTCCATTTGGGGGAATGGGTCTTAAATCAATCAAACAGGATGGTGCACATATGGATTCACAGAGACTATGGCAGCAAGCACAAGAAGTGGTCTGATTTCAGCCCAGACAGGGTCCCAGTATGGGGGAGGAAGTGAACGTGGTGTTCTACCCCTAAACAAGAAGCAATTAATAGTTGCTGGGAAAGGAAAATCATTTTTCTTCAATAGAGTGACACTGGGCATATGAACTATACTCCAGCATGGACCCCATGCCCAAGAACGTTTGGCCAAAGAAAAAAAATTCTGCTTGTGTGTTTTGTGGTTTTTGAGGGAGGGATGATCTGAGATTACTTGGAGAGATAAAACATGATCAAAATATACTGTATGAAAAAAATCAAAGAAAAAAATAAATCAGGCCAATGAAGAGACCACAATGTCAAGGTGAATGGTAAGAAAAAGAAAAATGTATATTTTGAAAACTACTTACTTTGATATTTATTGAAACGTTAGAAAGCAATAAAAGTTCTGTTGTGTCACAGTAGTATCAAACCCAAACAATGCAGCCATTTTTTGCAGTTGATAATATACTACAGGGATTTTGAAATGGTTTATCATAATCAAACAGAAAAAAAATTGAGGGTGTTTTTGACATGCATGTGTTAGAACAAGAGGGGGAAACCACTATAAACTACCTAAAGCTAAGGGTGAGAGCAGAGAAGTGACATCATCATTAGGTCATTTGACATTTGGCCAAATCTATGCAGCCTAATCTTCATCACTAATAAAATAACAACTGTGATATTTAAACATGCCCCACCTCCCTGCTGGCGACAGGCTGAGCCTCCACAGCTGAGTTTTTTTATCTGTCAGCAAGGAAGACCAGACAAAGACAAACCACGTATGCTCTCTTTTCTATCTCAATATATGTCTAAGGACCTTGGTGTTAAGGTGAGTTACATATTCACGTTGGTCTTAATATTTATAAAAGCAGAATGGCTTTGGTCCTTTGATTCCATAAACTCATTCTCTGTTCTATAAGGCTTATGCAAAGGTCAACTGTCATAATTTTCATTTATTTGATGGTGTAGCTAAACATTTTCTTTTTTCTTTTTATTTATTTAAAAAAGAAAACAAACTATCTTTTTTCATTATACATGCCAATCCAAATTCCCATTCTCTCCCCTCCTCCCATTATCTCCACATAACCTCCTGCCCCACCCCCATCCAGTCCTCAGAGAGGGTAAGGCACATTGTAGTTAATATTTTCATTGAGAACTTCAAATGGCTGATACTCACACATTCTTCTCTTCTTTTTCTAAAACCCTTAAATAAAACTTTTTTTTTCTTTTTTGGTTTTTCAAGACAGGCTTTCTCTGTGGCTTTGGAGCCTGTCCTGGAACCAGGCTGGACTCAAACTCACAGAGATCCGCTTGCCTCTGCCTCCCAACTGCTGGGATTAAAGGCATGTGCCACCACCACCCGGCCTTAAATATACTTTTTTAAAGTTTCTGGACATTAGTAATAGGGATTAAAATCTTGAAGAAATATCAGACCATCTAGTATCTTCAATTCTGTAAATATAGAAACGAAGACCCAGAAAGTAGGAAACAAACTGTGCTTACTGAGCACTATTTCGGGATAAGAAGGGAGATTGCAAAATTGTAAATCTAGGATGGCAACAATGGAATCAACCCATGGATTTTTAAGTGTGAAATATTAAAAAAAATACTTCACCCCCAACAGGGGGGTTGGCATATCTAAGGTTAATTAATCTCTGTATGAACGAGTTTGTCTTTAGTGACATTTCACTTGTATTTTAATAAATAAAGCTTGCCTGAAGATAAGAGAGTAAAAAAACCTCACTGATCAGCCTCACAGACCAGGCAGTGGTGACACCTTTAATCCAGTAGCCACACTAGTTTGCCATAGAAACTGGGCAGTGTATGCCTTTAATCCTAGTGGTGCATGCCTTTAATCGCAGCCCTAGAAAGGTTTACAAAACAAGAGGAAACAGCTCTCAGGCACAGTTTCATTCTGAGATTCCTAGAGGCAGGATCTCAGTTTCTGGACTGTGGTCGAGGGAAGAGCCAGTGTCTGGATATTAGGCTTTTCAAGAGCTTCAGGCTGAATCTCAATTTCTCTCTTTGAGTTTTTATTAATTGTGCTTCCTTCTTCTGAAAAACTGGGACAATAAGAAGCTTCCAGGGCAATTGGAAGATACAAAGATTATGTATTAAAATGCTTTAAAAATAGGTTAGTTGCCATTTTAGCTTTAACAAACTAGCAAAGGTTTTTAAATCCCAGATCTTGCTCTTTCTAACAGGATGTGCTATCCAAGTGAGCTGTAAGCATACCCATGCTTTTAAAAGTCTTTAGTGAAAAGTCTCCCTCATCTCAGCATTCTTCTCCAGCAGTGCCCTAATTAGACCTAGATGATGAACCCACAGGATGAGGCTCAACATTAAATGTGAGATGTTACTAGAGACCCAAGGCCCAGAATTCAGGAAATGTCACATTCTGTGGCTTTGGACTTGAGAGGCAGAGGTTATAAATACACACAAGGATTCTAAAAAAGTCTGTAGTAAGTAAATCTGCTTGTACTGGCTTATCTAAACTTTCTTCACCACACTTAATACATGATGGTTGTTAATAACTCATAAGACTGAACACTGCCCAGAGAAAACATCTTTCCTAAAAACCGCATGGAGAAGAGTTGCTAAATAGAGGCAGGAGTGTAGTGAATAATATGGGTAACTTGGAGGTGACCGTTTAGTCCTGCCTAAGTGCTGGGAAAATAAAGATCTAAGACAAATGGCTTATTTTTTTTATTTTGTATGATTCACATTCAGGATGTATAAGTTGGAAGAGAACCTAAGTGAGTGTAGGATTCAACACCACCTTAAGTAAAGGAAGCATTGAGGACCAAAGAACTGGTACTGGCTGTGCAACAGTATGGTTGCAATGGACACCCTGAATTTGTAATTTTAAATGGCTTGTGTAATTTTCCCCAATAAATTATACCTCTTAGTTTTATATGCACAAAACTGATTCTATCTCAGTTTTTAAAACAAGTATCTCACTGTTTATATGGGAAAACAAAAAAGGTTTCATACAACTAAAATACACATTATCGAAGTTTTCTTGCTTAATGGACTCCAAGCTATCTGTATTTGTAAAGGGGAACCATCAATGCCTCTTTTAAGTTCTGAAACTGTAGTAGCCACATTAAGGTTTGTGCTGTAAAAAGAAGCAGTTTTCTACAGGTAGCTAATATTTTACAGGCAGATTACAAGCCATCACGTCACATGTATTGACAGAGATAGAGCGTAGTTGATTTAACTTAATCTCAGCATTCTGGCGATCTCAGATCTCTTGAGTGTCACTTTACGGTTTACAATCCAGTTACATCACAATCCCTCAATAGAATTACAGCCTCCTCACTAATCTCTCCCTATCAGGTATCCTGTGAGGAAGGAAGTTGCAAAGCCCCACTGGAAAGCAGCAATGGCATGAATGATTGCATTCAGTCTCTTTCCACAACAATATCTGTAAGTCTGGAAGTGATAAATGGCACCCAAGTTATAAATGAGCAACAGGGTCAGTAGCACCAAGCAGCCAAGAGTTCAAAGAAAAGGCACAATCCTGAAGGGTTCAAGAAAAGGCCACACACTGCTGGCGTGTATCACTGGAGATAAATCCTCCAAGATGGCTGTTGCAATTACAAAACAGAATTAGAAAAGGCTGTTATTAAAGAGCCAAGACTTCTGTCCAGGAATTGAAAAAGAGCATTGATAAGCACACACACAAAAATCTTTTTCCACAGTGGAATAAAAAAAGTCATGACCTGTCAAAAATCCTGGTGAAAAATATCTTCAAACATTTAAGTGTTTCATTGACACCAAAAGACAAAGTAACTTGGTAACATGTTCATTTTCTTGGTTTCCCTCTTTTTAATCTCATAAATACACCTATAAGGAGTTTGTTCAGGAGAGACACCAATCAAGTAGCTTCTCTAGAGCCATTTACACTGCATCCTTGTTCTACACAAAACTCCCTTAGGTGAATTAAACACAATTAAAACATGGTCTGTACTTATCAATTAAAATATACAACTTCTCTAACATATTTATTAAAAACCTCATAGAATGTTATAATGAAACTGTCTGAAATCTCAATTGCATGTTACACAGCAAAGGTCATCAAACAATGAGAACCACATCCACATCATGGCACCGGTAGTAGGAAAACTAGGATTTAGATGATTGAACCCCTCATGCCTACTTCTATCTTTTTTTTTTTGTTTTGTGGCCAGGAAATATTTTTCTCAGACAAATAGTCACTGCTCACCTTATATCCGGCTAACTCATCAGGTAGAATTACTCGTCTTAGACTCGATTGCAGTATGTGTTTGCGCAGGTTTCAATGTCTGTTTTTACTTGACATTTTGCTGGTTCATGAAGTTTTCTTGCATCATATTGGCATTTTCTGTTAGAGCTCTGGTGGAAAACTGGGTCAGAATTTATAAAGGGACAGTCATTGCAGTTTCTATGCAATGACAGAGAAACCTTACTTACACCAAAGAACTGTAACAGAGGCAAGAGTGCACCTTGTTCCTGTTCTATTACTACAGGGCAGTCACTATCCTATAGTAACCATGGAGGTCACCTTGTAACTCTGGAACAGTCATGCAGAAGGATTAAAAATTAATGCACATTTCTCTCTGAATGGTAAAATTAAAGGTAATGAAGTGGTTTTAAAGAAAACTGCACATAAAATATACAAGTCAAAATTTAACATGTATTTTATATTATTTTTACTATTTTTATTTTATACACTTTAATTAAAATGTATCATGTACCCCCTTTCCTTTCCACCTTCTTTTCTCCCAGGTACCCTCCTTTCAATTCCTTCTATATCTCTCACAGTGAGAGATTCTTCTTTCCCAATTATTATTGCTAGATATACATGTTCACATGTATAAAAATATATATTACTACAATCTTTGAACATTTTTTGTTAACTACATATAGTTTTAGGGCTGATTATTTTGCTTTGGATAACTAGATGGGAGAAGGGCTGAATCCTGTGATAGGCTAACTCTCTCTCAACAGTCATTAGTTGCTGGTGGTTCTTTGTCTAAGGGGAGGACTCTGAGATCCCCAATCTTCAACGCTAGCGTGTGTTTTGATATTGCTATTGTTCAAATCTTGTTTATACAGACAGTTCTAGGAGAGACATTTTCCCATCAGACTTCCTGGTACTCTGGCTCCTGCAGTCTTTCTGATCCCTGTTCTGTGACATTCCCTGAGTCCTAGATGTAGGAGCTGTGATGGAGACGCCTCCACTGGGGAACAACAAATGCAAACAAAGTCACTGGGGAAGACGAACACTCATTCACTGTTAGTGGGAATGAAAGCTGTTGTAGTCACTCTGGAAATCAGTAGGAGAAATACTCAAAAACATAGAATTGTATATTACCATATGACCCAGCTAATCTCCTTGGTACATGATCAAAGGAGTCCGTATCCTGTTCTACAGTCATTTGCTTAGCAGTGCTCATTGCCATCCTATTCACAATGGCCAGGAAATGGAGACCTGAAAAGATGAATGCATAAGGAAAATGTGATACATATACACAATACAATAGTATTCGACTCTAAAGAAAAATGAAATTGTGAACTTTTCAGATAAATGGGTGTACCTAGAAAAGATAATATCAGGTGAGATATAAATCCAGACCAAGAAGGCAATTGTCACATGTTCTTTCTCATCTGTAGTTCTTAGCTCTAAATATTCAGATATGAGCATACACCATGGAATAACCATAGAAACAATAGAGGCTATGTCTGTTGTCCTTCATTGTATCTCAGAGTTTAAAAGAAGACACCACATATGTTTTATGTTTTTATACTTTAGAGATTCAAGTTGCCAATGCAAGCTCCTATATATGGGGTACACACAAGTAATAAAAATAAATTATACTTCACTAAACAGTGATGTTTAACTTTGTAACTGATTATCAAAGAGCACCCAGTTCTTGATGCACAATCCAAGAACTACTTGTCCTTAAACTATTTTTATATGTGGCCATTTTGGGCATGCTTATTTTCCCAGAGGGTGGGACTTTAAGCATTTGACTTTTAGCATATAGTTTTGAAAATTAATTTTCTTCACTGTATTTATATCAGCCTCTGTATCACTTCCCAGATGACCTTGAGAGCACCTGTCAGTCAGGCTGGTGCTGAGACCAGGTCCAAAACTCCTGAATTCTCTGGCTCTGGAAATGCCCTCAATCTGTTTCCCTACAGTTTTGCTTCAAAGCTGTCTCTTTTCCCACTATACTAAACGTAAAATGCACAATAGAATGCTTTCAATCAAACATACAATTAAGATATCTAGAAGATGAAAGTGAACTCTGAGGATAATGAAAACCACGGGTACCCAATAGCAAGCCACAGAAGTGCAAATACATGCGAGAGTTGCATATTTTGATGCAAAAAACATACAATGTTGTGATCTGGTGGGAGAGTAGAGTCAATTTTCAACTGCAGTTCTTCAGTTCTCCATGTACTCTATACTCCAGAAAAACATATCCCAATCAAGGGAAATTTTGTGCAACATTTCAAAGGTTCTAAATCCTTTCCTTATGCTAGAATATTCTAATTATGGTGACTAGAAAAAAACAAGTGGCAGGGTAATTTATCTCCTCTTTGGTGAGAATGGTCACAAAATACGGCAAACCTCAAATGCTCTAGCACCCATTGCTGTTGTAATTGCTTGCATCCTTTTTGTGTTTGGACCAGGTCTTCCATGAAGATGCCAAAAGTAGACTCGGTCATCGTCCGTTCACTCTGTGAAATGTGTTCCTCACCCTCATAAGCACTGTAAGCACCCCTGTGTGCACTCCCAGGCACCTTTCTCTGGGGCTTGCAGTTGGTTGTTTATCACTCCTAGCTCATGTGTCACAGCAAAGTGTTTCCTTTAGTCCTTGCACACCCAGAAATTCTGGCTTCTACACTTGTGTGGAGAGTCCTAACAGTACATAACTTTAACAAAAGCATCTCTAACTCAATCAAGACTAACATTTCAGTGAGAATGTTAAGGGACAAACCTTGCCTGCAATTGGCTGCAGTTGGAGGTTTTAAACCTACAAGAGATTTTATTGTTGTAATGGTTTTTACCATAATGAAGTTTCATGCATTACCAGGAAAAGGCATGCCCTGTAGTTGGGTGATGCTTATATTTCAAAACACGTTAGTGCGAGGCTACAGCCAGATCTAATAATAGAAATGAACTTACCTAAAGATACATTGATTTTTATATTAGGTCATGTTGAGAATTTACAAGAAAAAAATCCAGTGTACGAAACAGAAATCCTCTTGAGAATAGCATTGATTGCAAGAAGGTAATATTAGAAAAAAATAGGAACCCTCTTCTCCCAGAATGGTGCACATTCATATAATGGATTTAGCTCACTGAGTAGTCTAGTAAAGGTCATCTTTCAGATAAATGATAAATTTGATGAATTTCAGTAGATTTAATCATCCCTTGAGATTTTATCAAAACAACAATAGAATAAGAAATGGATATGAGAAAAAAATCTATCTTACCCATATAATTTGTTTATTAGAAACAGAGTCAATTTAGTCAAGCTTCTAAAATTGCATTTTTCGTTAGTATATATCTCTGTTCAACAAGATACCTCACAAAATAAATCTGTATCCCTGTAGCTCACAATATAAACATTGCATACCTTAAAATGCAGTAAATTCTTAGACAAAATATATGGTATAAGAAGGGACATAACAGGGAATTAAGATATTTGTGTGCTTCTTAGAGATCTGACCTAAGAGACAAGCAAATAAAGGAATTATTTTTTATGCTTACAATATAATACACTTGAAATGAGTTTCCAATTCTACAGTAAACTGTTTTACATTTATAAGTTTGAGTGTCTAAATAAAAAGCAAACCTTGGTGATAGGTTTTACAGGATGTTGTAATGTGTTTGCGCTTTTCCAGCATTAGGTTTTATTTTGTTCCTTCATACTTTTGCCCTTAGTTTTTAGTATATGTTTAATGGGTTTCATTCTGAAATATCAGAATACGGCTTTAGCTTCTGTGAAATCCGGTCCTTTTTGAGTTTTTCTTTATGACTCTCTTTGCTCCATTTTTCCTATATTAAACTAAATTATTAATCCACACCTAATTGTGATACATTTCAAATTAACTGGAAGAAATGGGAGTTTCCCACACATCAAAATAATACAGGAACACTAGCTTTCATTTTTCACGATTTGATGACTCCACAACATACAAATGCATTGAATTATACTGTACCACATAAACATGCAAAAATAATATTCATTGATTAATTTTTATTATAATTAGTGTTAAGTTGAAGTCACCATTCTAGATTTTTCATTTTTAAGTAAAACAAGCTTCCATGTTCTTTCAGTAAGCTTTTAGGCCGAGGTTTTCCACTCTGTGGCTCTAGGGCGCCCTCTGTTGTTGCTTAGTGATTGTTAGACCGGTTTTTAATTTTCTGTTTTCCATTTCCATTTTTCCCTACATCAAGGAAGGTAAAAGTTGAGTCTGTAAACCAAATATGAGCCTCAGAACTGTTTTTAATTACATTCAAACTAAGAATGTGTTTTAAATTTCTAGACTTTCTAAATATAAGGAAACAAGCAATTGGTAGAAAAATGCAGGAAGAGGATATTCAATATCATATGTGACCCATAATAATGGATCTCACTCATTTACTGTATGGAAGAAAGATATTTGCCACCTCCTGAATCTTGCAATTTTTTTTGACCCTGACGTCATTGATCATATTCCTAGAATTCTCTCCTAGTCCAAGCCTTTGACCTAGCAGGAAGCTGCTGGTTTGTAGTGTGAAGGTCATTGCATTATAGGTTCCATGGTCCCCATGCACCTGCATGTCATGGTGGAGGAGCCCTGCCGCTTGTGCTGCTCGCAGATGGCCACTATTGGGATTCTATTCTCTGTATTTTCGCCAGCATTCTGGAAGAACCCAAATCAGACTCTTTCCACAAATCTCAGCCTGCTTTGTCATTTTTAGATGAATGATGAAGAGGACTTGGAAGGAAGTTCTCGGTGTGAGCTCTCACACAGCTCTCTCAGGATAGAAATCTACTCAGTTACGCTTATCAGCTTGTCTTGTAGCTCCTAACTTGTCCTGTTCAAATTAATTATTTTGTATATGTTAGTAATTAAGCTAATCAAACAAACACATTTCAATAAATATATTAGTATGCATTAGAATTGAAATTCTCTCAGTGAAATTGGAGTACTTATACTAGAGAAATTAATGATGAAGTCAGTCTCGGATAATTTAACCTTTCCTCTTTTATTCAAGTTAGTTCTCAAGATAAAAGCACCACATGGACCCTCATGAAGTTGTCAGAAAGACAGAGAGGCTTATATTAGACATAGCTATCCACAGCGGATGTTCAGTTATATTAGTGACCATGTTCATGTGGTGTGAAGACGTGGCCTCCCAGTCATACATTGTGACTCCATATGTTCAACATTTCAGGCAAACTATTAGTATTTATTCTCAATAGGCTTCAGAGAGCTGGAAAATAGCTCAGTCAGTAAAGAGTTAGATGCTCAAGCATGCAGGGCTGAGTTTAATCCTTAGAACATATGTATAATATGTTCAGTGGGAGACTGTCTCAAAATTTAAGGTTGAGAGTAACAGAAGAAAAATAAAGCACTTGATGTCAACCCTTGGTGTCCAACTGCACCCACACACACATGCACACATACACAAACACTAGTTGTTTTGTTTGAGTTAAGGTTTTGAGTGTAGGAACCCTGAGTGGGTGGATTTTGCCATTCCGAGGAGCCAAAGATGTGGAAGACATCCCTATCAGCTGTTGGTAAGTGAGGTCCTGCAGGCTCCGAAAATATTACAGGCTATTGCCAGTCCTCTTGCTTGCTCACCAGAACAATAACGTAAGACCTAATTGGTGAAGAGACTACACACTTGGGTTGCATGACAGTGGGAAAACAAAGGGGATGTGACCTGGAAGTGGCCTCTATGGTGGTTAGCTTTTACAGTATCAGAAGATGCTACTGGAGTTGTTGGGAGAGTCTTCCCAGAGCTGAGCATCTCAGGAGCTACAACAATGGCTTAATAGGCAAGACATACCCACTGGTGCAATATTGGCATGACTGTATATGAGGTAACCTGCTGCTATGTTGGTATGTGAGGCCTGTTCTACAGGAGAGAAATCATGCCAGCACTGAGCCTGTTCCACAAGAGATAAGTCATGCCAGCACTGTAAATCTGATCAAGAACTAGTGACTGAGGAGGTCACGACCCTATGAAAGAACTGCTACTGTTTTGATTATAGGGTATTGTGTCAGACTACCTTCTAAATACTTACCTTTATACTCATCAGCTAGTGCTGTCCTCAGCCTTCATCAGCTTCTACTTGTAGTGGGCAGCAATCAACACAGGTACTCACAACTGGACAATATATCAAACATAAATACCTGAAATATTCAGTCCTAAATGGGAGATTTATATCACACAAGCTGCCTCCAATGCTCAGGGCATATTGTAGAAGAGGGGAGAGAGATGCAATCAGAGAGCCAGGAGTTAATAAGGGGGGTATAAACAGTGTCTTCTCCACATGAGAGTCGTTGAACTCATGAACTAACTGAAGATGTGGATACCGACACAAGATCTGTGCAAGATTGGCCCATTACTGTAGCGAAAGGGGAGCAGGCCTGCTTTTCGTCCCACCTGGCTCCTGCATGGCTAGCTTATACCCGGAAATAAAAACACACAAATTGTATTCATTTAAGCACTGCCTGGCCCATTAT
>LOJH01014567.1:0-21095 GCA_001685095.1 Ellobius talpinus
TTCCTACTCAGTTTTTCTTCCTTTAAATATTACGTTCTCTCATTTGCTTCACACACACACACACCCTCCCTTCCTTTTGTTCTTTGAGAACGGCTTCAGATTCAAGCTTCCCTTGCCCTGACTTACCACTATGGGCCTGTGTGCTACCATGCTCAGGTGAAAAGAACACGCCTAGCAGCAGGACAAAGAATCCTTAAAGGGCCAGCAGGCCATAGGGACAGAAGAAAGGATGAAGGCAATGAGGATGGAGACGAAGGACTTGGGCTTTTGCTGAGCAGGAAGCAGCCATGGAGGGTTATGGGTAGAGGCAGATGTCTCAGCAGCTATAGCAGGAGAGGATAAAGTTGACTAGGGTCCAACCTGGAAGGTGGATGAGAGGTGATGGGGCAGAAGCAGGTGGATTCTGGATGTATGCTAAAGACTGGATAGGAGCGGAGTTCAAGGATGACCTCTGAACGTGGGAAGGCAAAGGCAAAGTGGTCCCGTGGCAGACTGTGGAGGGAACTCCTCACTTAAGGACCTGAGAGTGGGTACCTCACGGAGCAGAGTAGGCTTCTGGGTAACCTGCCTAGGAGATATCTGGGGAGACAGAAGGATCTACTCAAGATTAAGACAGATTAGAGCCTCTAATTTTCCTAATTAATTTTTTATTTATATGTACGAGTGTTCTGCTCACATGTTGAAATCTGTGTACCACATATATGCAGTGCCTGTAGAAGATGGCATTGGAGATCCCCTGGGATTGGAGTTACAGGCGGTTGTGAGCTGCCATGTGGGTGCTAGAAACTGCATTGAGATCTGGTGGAAAAGCAGCTAATACTTCTGGCCTCTCTGGGCATGGGCACACACATAATTAAACTAGACTAGGCTGGCCTTGAATTCAGAGATCAGCCCGGATCTGCCAGAGAGTGTTTAGGATCAAAGGCATGCGCTACCACGCCCGCCTTCAGCACTTGTGATCCCTAAGACAACCGTTCAGTTCCCAGAACACACGTGACGGCTCAAAATCGTCACTGATTCTAATTCTGGGGGATTGGAATCCTCTTCTGATCTCTTCGGATACCAGGCACACACATGATGCACGCACACACAAAGGTAAAACACTAATACACACAAAATATAAACACAAAACCCGAGGCTATCGGCTGACAGTCCTTAACACACATCTGAACACCTCAGAAGCTAAGTGCGGGTCTGGATCCACCGAACAAGGGAGGGCACAAACTCGGAACCGGGAGTCCCCTCCGCCCGCTCCCATCCCGGGTCACCCACAGTTGCGCTCCACTCACCTTCTTCAGCTTTTGCTGCTGCACGACGCGCGCCTTCTTGGGAGCAATGACTCGACCTGCGGAGTGACACCAGCCAGTGAGCCGTGACCGCCCTCCCCGAGCTCCGCCGCCCTCGTGCCCTCCTCCCCACCCGGTTCCTCACCGCCTTTCCTTGGCCCTCGGCTCCGCTCCGCAGCCGCCGCCTTGCTTTTAGGTTTTTGCGCCTGAAACTTGCGCTGTCCCTGCGCCATGTTGTACCACGAGCCGGAAGAGGCGGGGCGACGTGCAGGAGAGCCGGAACTCGCATGACGTCACTCGCTACAGTGGGACCTTAAGGCCTCAGTGGACCCAGAGCGGCACTCTTAGAGGAACGGCTGTCCAAGAATTCAAAGGAAAATTATGTTACCATTTTCAGGGGTCAGGACACTTATGTATTATAAAATACGATGGTTTGTGCTTTTTATACATAAAAGCTCAAATTAGGCTTGGGGTGAGGCAAGCAAGGTGGAAAATTAAGGGAGTGCCAAAAAACTTCAGTAGTCATTGGGGAGATGACCCTGGGGGTGAAGGTGCTTGCCGCCATGTCAAATAACTTCGGTTCAATCCTGAGTGGTGGTGCATTCGCTTAATCAGTCAGAACTGACTCCTTCAGATTGCTTTTTTTTTAACCACATTCACATAAACACGTCACTAAACCCTTAGGTTATCATGATACATTAATTTTGCAGTTGTGCTGGGATAGCACTTAGCCTCACACTTGCAGCACAAAAGCTGTCATAGTCACAGCATTAGCTATGTTCTTTCAATAATTATGTATATTTGGGTTTTATTTTTTTATTATTATTTTTTTCTTAAAGACAGGGTTTCCCTGTAGCTTTGGAGCCTGTCCTGGAACTAGTTTTTGAAGACCAGGCTGCCCGGAACTCAGAGATCTGCCTACCTCTGCCTCCTGAGTGCTGGGGGGATTAAAGGCGTGTGCCACCATCCCCCTGGCTTATATTTGGGTTTCTGAGACAGGGTTTCTCTGTGTAAGACCTAACTGTCTAGAACTCACTTTGTAGACCAGGCGGGCCTTGCACGCCTCTGCCTCTGCCTCCTGAGTGCTGGGATTAAAGGCTTGCACCACCATCCAGCTTCTTTTTGATATTAAGATTTAAAATATGTCTGGTGGTTGGGATTATCATTCAGCAGGTAAAGTGCTTACTGTTCATGCGTGAGGACCCGAGTTCCATCCTCAATGAATGACCGCACACATACCTCAATCCCAGTGCTGAGGAGGCTGAAGACAGGAGAGTCCCTGTAGCCTTGTCTAATTGTGGAGTTCCAGGTTCAGATACTCTCAAAAAATTAAAGCAAAGCAGGTTGTAGTGGCTCACACTTTTGACCCTTTGCTCAGGAGGCAGAGGCAGGAGGATCTCTGGGAGTTCCAGGACAGCCAGGGATACACAGAGATGCTGTCTTAAAAAGACATTTATCTTGATCACTAAACTTTGGTGTCCTCTTTTAGAGCACTTCTTGCTCTTGCAGAGAGGACCTGGGTTCTGTTCCCAGCACCCACATGGCAGCTCACAACCATCAATAACTCCAGGCCCAGAGGATCCAGTGTCTTTTTCTGGCCTCAGAGGGCACCAAGCACTTGCAAGCACTCACACATAAAACAAATGGCCAGGTGGTAGGGGTGCACGCTTTTAATCCAGGACTCAGGAGGCAAAGGCAGGGAGGATCTTTGTGAATTCAAGGCCAGCCTGGTCCACAAGTTCCAGGACATCCAAGGTGACTTAGAAAAATCTTGTCTTGAAAAAAATCAAAACAAACAAATAGTTCAAAGACAGCTAAAATCATTCTGATTATCCCTACATTAGTTTTCTGTTTTGTTTTTCAATCTGTAGCCCAGAGTAGCCTAAAACACAAAGATCCTCCAGGAGCTGGGATTACAGGTGTACCTCCCTGACACCTGCCTTGGCATCGGTCATATAAAGGATGGAGCTGGAATGTGAATGTGGGCAGCTTTGTTGTGGATGCTGGGACTCTGCAGAGCCGGGTAAATCTCGTCTGCTCTAGCAGCTGGAGGAAGGGTATGGGTGAGGATGAGCTTTGGGGTAGCCATTTGAAAACTTTATTACAAAATCAGAGGAACCAGGGAAGGTCAGGGAGTCACATCTGGGGACTATCTAGGCTCTGTCCCTCTGAGAAGATGGAGGCACTTAGGGCTGCTTGGAGTTCCTCAGGGGCAAAGACACCCAGCTCAGTGATGATGCCACCAGTGATGAGTTCATGGGGGGTGACATCAAAGGCAGGATTCCAAACCCGGATTCCTGCAGGGAGAGAGGGTGGGCACGTAAGGTGGGCTGGCCCTGAGAACACCCTTGCCTGTCCTCACCACAGCAATTCTTTTTTTTTTAAGACAGGGTTCCCTCTGTAGCTTTGGAGCCTGTCCTGGAACTCGCTCTGTACACCAGGCTGGCCTCAAACTCAGAGATTCACTTGCCTCTGCCTCTCCAGTGCTGGGATCAAGGGTGTGTGCCACCACTACCTGGCTCTTTCTGATTTTTGAGATGGGGTCTCACTATGTAGCCCAGGATAATCCTGAACTCTCAGCAGCACTCCTGCCTCAGTCCAATGCTGGGAGCACCGTGCTATGTCCTGTCATCCCTGGCTGTCTATGTAGACGTTTGTTTAGGCAGAGACTTGCTGGTTTTATGCTTTTCTGTTTGTGGTGTTTCAGACAATGCCTCACTTGGCAGAACACACTAGCCTGAAATTCTCTTATACTGCCTTGTCTTGAGCCTGTGCGGCTCTCTTGCCTGGGCTTCCAGAATGCTGGGTTTACAGGGTTACAACACCACTCCAGCACTGTTTGTGTGCGTGTGCATGTGCTCTTGCCTGTAGAGGTTAGCAGCCAACCTCAGCTTTGGTTCCTTAGGAACCATCCAATTTACTGTTTGAGACAGGGTCTTTCACTGAACCTGTGACTGGCTGGCTAGAAGCTCCAGGGATCTGCCTTCTCTTTCTCCCCAGCACTGGGATTATAAACCTGTGCCATAAACCGGGTGTGGTTGCACATGCCTTTAATCCCAGTACCCAGAGGCAGATGGATCTCTGTGAGTTCGAGGCCAGCCTGGTCTACAGAGTGAGTTCAAGGACAGCCAAAGATACACAGAGAAACCTTGTCTAGAAAAACCAACCAACCAACCAACCAACCCACCAGCCAACCAACCTGTGCCATGCTGGGCCGTGGTGGAGAGTTTTAATCCCAGGATTTGGGAGGCAGAGGCAGACGGATCTCTGTGAGTTCAAGGTTATCCTGGTCTACAAAGCAAGTTTCAGAACAGTCAAGGCTATCTACTCAGAGAAACCCTGTCTCAATAAATAAATAAATAAAAACAAAAACAAACAAAAAACACCTGTGCCACCACAGTTGTCTTTTTAAAGAGTTGGTTCTGGGCACCAAACTTAAGTCCCCACCTCAACAGTCTAACTACTGAGCCCCATTTCCAGTGACCAAGCACTATTTACAAAGTCTGACTTCGAATTTAACCTCCATCAGAATCCTGCTGAGGAGCTTGAATGAGCAAAGCAGCTCCTGCCACTGAAGCCCACAATACCGCATGCCACACCCACACCTTACCCTGTGCCGCAATCCTGATTCCATTCAGGTCAGTCAGCTCCTGGCTAGGGCGTTCCTCTATGACAATCTCCTTGCCAGTCTCCAGATGGAGGTCACAGGATGAGCTGGGGGCAGCCACATAGAAGGGGATACCGTGGTGCTTGGCGACAATGGCCAGCTGGTACGTGCCTATTTTGTTGGCTGTGTCTCCATTGGCAACGACACGGTCAGCTCCCACTACCACAGCTGGGGGTGGGTTGGGGGAGAGTTGGAAAAGTCACATACCTGGCTTGGGATGCCCACAGCACTACCGGGCCCACTGTGCCCAGCCCACTGACCTGATACACCCTGGTGCGCCATGGCAGCGGCGGCCATGCTGTCTGTGATGAGAGTAGCAGGAATCTGCTCATACACCAGCTCGAATGCTGTCAGCCGGGCTCCCTGGTTGTAGGGCCGGGTCTCTGTGCAGAAGGTATGCTCCAATTGGCCCATCTCATGTAGGGAGCGGATCACACCTGCAGGGCATCCAGAAGACAAGCAGGGTGGCTCTGAGACTGGGCTGCAAGTGCTGAGGCTCAGTATGGCTCCCAGCCTCTGTTGTAGCTATTCCCTGTGCCTGACTCATATCATCTTTATATCCACTTTCTGATACCCCGAGATTCCTCAGTCTCCCGAGGCAGCCCCACCACTCTGATCTTTAGTCCCTGCCCTGTCCTTGTCATTTAGGATGTTCAACACTGCTGAGACAGGGTCTTGCTATGTGACTCTGATTAACCCTTCAAATATGATCTTCTTGTCCCAGCCTGCTGAGGGGCTTTAGTACCTTCTAATAATTTATTTATTTTTTGTTTGTTCTGCGGTGTTGGGGATGGATGGAACGCATGACATTGCATCTGGGCAGCAGGTGTTTACAGCTGAGCCACACACCCAGCTCCTTAACGGAGGATGCGCAGCGGTGCCCCACTGCTGACCTGTACCTCTAAGTCCTTTGTCATTCCTTTGTACTCCAGGCTGCAGATGCCTGGCATCTCTTCCACAGTTCACAGCTGTGTTTCCACTCCCTGGAAGTTAGTAGTTGCTTGGTGAATGCTGGCGGAGTCAATGAATGGGACACATGAGCCTTGTTCTGAAGACCTGGGTTCCCAAGATCCAGTGCTGGATTTAGGCAGACGGGAGAGCTTCCTGGACAGCCAAGGGCCAGGACGACTCTGCTGCCTTGACTCCCAAATCCCTATGTCCTTATCCTGGTCACAGCTTCCCTAGTCCTACTCAGGGTATGTCTCACTGTTCCCAGTCCTCTGGAAGTCAACACCATGTCCCTTCTCCAGGCATGTGGCCGAAGTCAGGCAGGTGACCCAGGGAAGTTTCCGGTCTCTGATAGCAGAACTACTTCAATCCATGGGCAAAATGGGGGATAGTGTCCTAACAGCATTGGTTGAATGCCTTGATATACCCACACCTGCAAACAACTTCCCAAGTGTCTATGTAGAGAAACTAATATACAGGGGTAGGGAAAGCAATAACAGCAAACTAATATCCTGGGCTGGAGATGGCTCAGGGGTTAAGAGCCTGACTTGGTTCCTAACATCCAGCTTCAGCTTCAGAGCTAACTCCAGCTTCAGAGGATCCAACACCATTTTTTGTCTTCCCTGGTCACCAGACACATGTATGGTACACATACACACAAAAACAGTATTTGAAAAAAACCAAACCAAACCAACATCCACATTTCTGTGGCTGAAGTAATTTGAGTACAGGGTTTCTCTGTAGCTTTGAGCCTGCCCTGGAATTTGCTGTGTAGACCAGGCTGGCCCTTAAAGACACACACCACCACCACCCGGCTCAGCAGTCCAACTCTTAACTGCTGACCCAGCCCCAGCTAAGCAAGTACTCTTGCCATTGAACAATACCCCAAGCTCAAGGTGCTTTGCCTTGCACCCCAAAAAGACCCTCCCATGCCCTAACAATTGACTGTGCTGCCTCACCTAGGGCTGTACCATAGCCAGCGGTAGCCAGAGCGCCAGTGTTACAGTGTGTCAGCACGGTCACCTTGCCACCCCTGGGGTTGGTGTGCTCCAGGAGGTGGCGGGCTCCCACGTCCCCGATGTTCCGGTTATCTCTGAGGTCCTTCTCCAACATATCCTCGGCGAAGCGGATGACTCTGGGGACAATAGGGGCTCTTAGCACTGCTGGAAATGACCTGGCTAGGGACAATAGGGGCTCTTAGCACTGCTGGAAATGACCTGGCTAGCTGCTCTTCACCCCTCAAAGTTGTGGGGCTCTCCTGGGACCTTCTCTGGGGATACACCTGCCACTCTACTCACTAAACCCGGGTATGGGAGCCAGATGCTGAGGGTGGGGCACAGTAGCAAACACAACAAACCCTCTGCCTCTGCGGTGATGACATTAGGGTGGGAGAGGCAGTCGATTAACCTGGTAAAATGAAGGACGTGAAAGCAGAGTTAGGGACAAGGTGTTATTATAGAAGGAGAGAGGAGGGAGCATGAACCTGAAAGGTTCAACAGAACAGAGAACCAAGTGGCTTGACCAGAAGTGGGAAGGGAAAGAGAAATGTAGAGAGGAAAGCAGGAGAGAGCATAGGAGACCTCATGGTAAAACCTAACCAGACGGGTGTCATAAAGCTGGCGTGGAGCTGCTAAGGGGCTGAGTTCAAGGACGTGGAGATCACGGCGCAGGGATGGACTTTCAGTCCTACCAGTGGGCCCTGGACACGGCACACGCCTGCTTCTTGGTATATGTAGAAGGGGAAAAG
Organism: Ellobius talpinus; assembly: GCA_001685095.1. NCBI lineage: Eukaryota > Metazoa > Chordata > Mammalia > Rodentia > Cricetidae > Ellobius > Ellobius talpinus. Next base: position 7,649 of record LOJH01014567.1, read on the forward strand.
GGAGTCAGTAGCTTCTGTTTGCATTGCCTGGTCCAGGATCCCGTACCTTTCCCGCACGGTCTCCTCGGTGGCGCCTTCCTGCTCTGCCTCCCGAGCTGCCACGCGGGCCAGATCGCGGGCGGCACGGGCCATGTTGACAGCAGTGGGCCTGGCAGCAACGAGGAGGCGCAGCTGATCTTGCACGAAGGCCACCAGAGCGGCAAGTCCGGGACCGCCGGCGCCAGCCCGCAACTCCACCGCCAGGCTGAGGCAGCCCACCAACGCGATGGCGGGGGCGCCGCGCACCTTCATGGCGCGGATGGCATCCCTGGCCTGCTGCACCGAACCCAGTGCCTCGTAGCGGCAATGCTCAGGCAGCTGCAGCTGGTCGAGGATCTGCAGCGAGCCGGGCGAGTAGCGAATTGCTTCCAGACGCATGGTGCCTGGTGCGCTGTGCCACACTGCAGCTCGCACAGGCTGCAGGGCGGAGCCTGCTGGCGCTTGCGCAGCCACGCACACAGCCCAGCGATTAGCTTCTTCCGGTGTCGCAGCGAAATGCGCGAGGGTGCTTGGTGGGCTTATTTTTGCCCAGAACTGGTCATCGGTTCCTGAAACGATAATTCGGCAGTTTCAGCTTTGCTGGGCTTCGGTTCACAGACACCTAGCGCTTAATCACGGAGTCAAGCGACCTTCCTTGGACCACTTTTAGCCCCATTTCTTTAAAAGTACAAGCCAGCGCGGTGGCCCAAGCTTTAATCCCAGCACTCGGGAGGCAGAGGCAAGCGGATCTCTGAGTTCGAGGCCAGCCTGGTCTAAAAGAGCAAGTTCCAAGGACAGCTAGGGCTGTTACACAGAGAAACCCTGTCTCGGAAAACAAAACAAAACAAAAGCAAGTACAATGAAGCTTTTATCCTTAAGGACTGAAGAGATTGCTGAGTGGTTTAAGAGTGCATACTGCTCTTGCAAAAGACCAGAGTTTGGTTCCCAGATGGCTTCATGCCTGCCTCTACCTCGTTACACAGGCCCCTTCCGACCTCAGTGGGACAACATACCTGTAATGCAAACGCTTAATTAAAAATAAACCTCAGACCTTAATCTTGGGAGGCAGAGCTCTGTGAGTCTGAGTTCCCCTAGTCTACATAGTGAGTTCCAGGGCAGCCAGGGATAGAGAAACCCCATCTTAAAAAATAAACAAAACACAAAACAAAACCACACACCCAAACACAGGAATTTCTCTTTGTAGCCCAGGTTGGACTGGACCACACTTTGTCTCTACTGGGGGTGTGCTCAGCACTGTCTGGATTGAGGGTGTTTTTGATGGTTGTTTCACAAGCGTCCCTACTAGCTGGGTCATGATGAGTGGCTGACCCCAGCCTATGGCATGCAGCCTGAATGTCCTTCCTCCCCAACTCTAGTGTTATGTCTGTGGCTCCAGCAGCCTGACCCTCTTTCAACCTTCCTGTGTAGTCCCCAACACCTCATACAGGAGCCCCCCCAGGCCATGGCCAATCTTGATCCGGTATCTCAAAGCCCCCATCCTGTTGTGTGGGGACACTGCTGTTGTAATAGTGGCTGCAGCAGCATCTGCTTAGTTGGGTGGAAATGAAGGAAGGACAGCTACTAGGTGACTTTAGCAACCCAAGGCAGGGAGAAAGAACAGGGCTTTAATGTTACAGTGTCAGGGGTTCTACCAAGGCACAGACATCCTCAGCAAAACTAAATAAATAATGATCTCTATAGGGAGAGAAGTCTGTGGCTGGGCCAGCAGTAATGAGGCCTGCAGTCCGTAAGGTCTGGATGAGTAATGGCTTCTGGTCCCTGGAATTCTGACTCCCTTACTCGCTCTCTGAGTCCGAGTAGTCAGCCACCAGGGAGGCACTGGGGTTGCTGGGGCACAGCAGGTCCTCCTGGGAGGAACCCAGGGGTAAGGCCTGGTCTCTACAGTTCCTCGTGGATTCTGCTGTCTCTTGAGGTCTGTCCTGGGTGGCTCCTGGTGGCCCTCTTGGTTCTGCTGACAAGGGACTGTCCGCTGCACACTGGGGAATTTCTGGAACTTCTTGAGACCTTCTTCTCACTATGCCCAGGTCCCCCACTGTGCCCGTGGTGCTGGGGGGTGGTCTGCGGCCCTGGCACAGCTTCTTCAGGACATTGCTAGCTTTGCTGCTGCTAGCACTGGGTCCCTGGGCCGAGGGGAACCAAGAGCGGTGGATAATTTCCGTGCGTTTCAGTTTCTGTTTATCCTCATAGGCTGTGGGGAAGAAAAGGTATCGTGCAAGGGTCCGAGGTTCAGGGGCAGAGTATGCATAGCATACGCACACCCCTTGAGCTTTCTCCCCACCACTGTAAGCAACAAGGCCCCCTAGGGACCAGGTGCCCCTAAACCCTGCATGCAACCTCTGCCTCCCATGAAGCTCCTGGTCCAGTGCCACCACTCACAGTCCAGGGTGTGCAGGCTTAGCAAGGCAGCCAGTCTGCGGTCGTCCTCTGACTCTGGGACGAGAGGGATGGCTAGGTTGGCTTTCGCCTGCAGCGCCTGGTCCTTCTCTTCCTCCTCCTGCATGGCTTTCTTTTTTTCCTGTGGGTGGGTGTGACACACAGGGAGGAACATCAGAACCTTGCCTCCTTGAGACGCATGGGTTTCACTCCAGCCACTGGGTCTGCTTCTCCCTTGACACTGAAGCAAGGGAAGGACCCATACAGTACCTGCGATGCAAAAGTGGCCCCACGTGCAGGGCTCATGACAGTTGGTCCCTCAAGCCCTCAATGTCAAAAAGATGACCGTGTGCTATATAACACTACACTCTGACCAATGATGGGCTGCAGGTGTGACCCACTAGATAAATTCCGGAAGATGCGATAAAGAAGGTGTGGTGGCCCATGCCTGGAGTCCCAACAGGTCCAGGCAGAGGATGGAGAATTTAACCACACTTAAGCTTGGGTCATACTGCCAATTCGGAGGTCCTAGAATTTTTTCTACCCCCCCACTTTTTGGGGTGGGGGGCAAGGTCTCCCTTTGCAACCCAGATGGACCTGGAAATTGAAATAGTTCCCCTGCCTCAGCTTCCTGAGCATTGTGGTTATAAGCACGAGCCACCAGGCCCAGCTTTCTGTTTTTGAGGTTGGACTCTGACCCCTGGGCTCTGGTGAGCCTCCCATTTCAGTCCCCCAGTGGCTGGAAGCACAGACAGACATCACCAAAACTGGCTCCCTGCTTATGCTGAATCGTAGCTCCCTCTGTGATGGCTGACAACGAGGCTTTGGGCAGGCGACCAGGTTGTGAGGGCTCTCCCTCATGAATGGGGTCAGTGCCTTACATAGGAGTCCACAGGGCGCCTGTGTGTCCTGTCTGTCCCTTGAGGATTCAGTAGGAAGTTCCGAGGAACCCAACCAGGCACTCTGTACACAGTCAATTTGTAGATGCCTTAATGCTAGACTTCCGGCTTGTACAGCAGTGACTAATCCATCTCAGATCTAGACTTCCCAGTCTGTGCTATGCTTGTTAGAGCAGCAGGAAGAGATTAGGCAGGGACATGACTGTGCTGCATACAGGGAGCCTGGGGTTCAGAGGGGAAATGACCAGCTCGCAAGTGGGATGAGGGGTCTCCCAGCTCTGAGCCGGCTGATGTCCACTGTGGGGTTCCCTCACCCGGAAACGCCTGCGAAGCATGCTATTCAGAGCGAAATCGTCCTTCCAGGCATTCTGCGCCTCCTGGATGTGGCTGAGTGTAGGGAGGGCCTTCTTCAGTGTGCTGCGGTCGGCCTCACCATGCTCCAGGCGGAACATGGCATCTGTCTCCAGTTTCTCTTTCTTCTCATGCTCTGCAAGGACCACGTAAGCATGACTCTGGGGATGCCACCTGGGGTCACGTGGGGTGGGCAAGCGTGTGGTGCTCACCTGTGGTTAGCACCTGCTCATTGTCTTCCATATCCCAGCGCTCCTCCTTGCGGCTGGCACCACTCACGATGACATAGTCACAGTTGGCAGGGTCTGTTTGCATCTCAATGTAGTTGACGCAGAGGTGGCATTTCATTCGGAACCTACAAAGGACCTGGAGTTAGGATGCAGTGATGCTCTCCTGAGACCCCAGAACCACTGTCCGAGCACCCACCGCATCCAGCTCAGAGCTGGGAGAACCCTGGAAAGACATGGGGGCTTGTATCCAGAAGAGTAACCAAGAGACTGAGGATGGGTCTGGGGGTCCAAAGTACAGGGCCTGCTCAGCATGCTCCAGTGTTGGCTTTCACACCCAGTGTGACAAAACCCAACATTTAATGTGGTGGCACCCACTTGTGACCTCAGTGCTCCCTAGGTCTACACAGTAAGACTCTCCACCTACAACCAAGCACCCAGACACTAAAGCTGGCTCTTTCATTCATTTGCCCATTCCTTGCCTACTTATCCACTCACCTATACATTCATTTATCCATCTACATGTCAGTCCATCTACCTACTAATCCACCCATCCACTTACCTGCCCATTGGTTCATCTATGGATCCACCCATAGATCCAACCACCAATCACCCACCCATTTACCCATCCTCTATCTATTCACTCTCCTACTCAACGGGTCACCCACCTGGGCATCCTCCCACCCTCCCTCTATTGGCTACTCTGTGCCAGGCTGGTGCCAGCAGCTGGGGATGATGCCGGCCAGTGGAGTAAGACAACCTGCTCTGGGAGAGGCTGATGCGATGATGGACATGTGACAATCAGCTCGGAAGGGGCTGATGTGACGATGAACGCGTGCCAGCGAAGAGTGACCACATAAGAGGTGATGGCTTTAAAAAAGGTCCCTTTGGGGCTGGAGAGCTAGCTCAGCAGTTAAGGGCACTGACTGCTCTTCCAGAGGACCTGGGTTTCATTTCCTAGCATCTACATGGTGGCTCACAATTGTCTGTAACTCCAAGATTCCAAGATCTGACACCCTCCCACAGAAATCTATATAGGCAAAATACCAAAGCACATAAAATAAAAATAAAATTATAAAAAAATAAAACCCATCATTTATTTAAAAAAAGAAAAGAAAATGTCCCTTTGAAGGTAGTGTTTGAGTAGCACAGGGATGGGGCCATTTAACTTCCTGGAGAAGAGCTTTCTGTGTGGAGGGAGCAGAGGCTGCATGGCCTGAAGCAGAGTGAATGAGGGGCCTGAGCTTTTACTGGGGAAGGTGGGAGCCATGAAGGGTTGGAGGAGGAAGGGACAAACCCTGATTGACAGGCCAAGATGGACAGTTACACAGAGAATGGCTCTAGAGGAAGATGCCAAGTTCCCTTCCCCTTCAAGACTCCTCTACGGACCCTTTAACCTGTGATGGCACACCTGTCCTAAGGTGCCACCAGGTGCTCCTACCTGTAGATTGGAGTTGTGTAGTAATTGCCAACTTTCTTCTTTTCTGCATTGTAGCGCACACCTGAGAGGGCAAGGAGAGAGAGGCTGGGACCAGGCACCTGCATCAGCTTTTCTCTGGGTGGGGGAGAAGCTGGTGGTTTGTTGCCTGCCAGGGCAGGTACCCTGGAAGGGAGGGCACAGAAATTCAAGGTAGGAAGAATGAAGTTTGGGAGGCACTGGAGTACCCAAGCTATAGGAAAGTGTGGACTGGAACAGGAAGGCCCAGATTCCAATCCTGCTTTCACTGTGTGCCCCTAAGCAAAGCTCATCACTCAGGGCCTCAGTTTCCCACCTCGTCAACAGAGATGGCTATTCTGATGACACAGGACTCTGGGAGTAAATGTTAATGGAGAGCTGAATGTGGGGGTGCACCTGAGACTGCAGCATTTGGCAGAGGCAAGGTGGAGTTTGCCTGGGTGACTTAGCTAGACCCTGTCGCAAATAATACATACGGCCTGAATGAGGATAAACTCAGCTTTCAATGCTCCTTTCACAAATGTCAGTTTTCCCTGGAGGTGATGTAGTCTCCCTTCTGACCATGAGTGACAGAATCTGATGGAACAACCGATCCTGGGTGCTACTGATGGCCTGGCCTGGCCGTCTTCCTCTCTGGGGCAGCTGCGTTGGTTCTGGCTGGAGGGTGGTTATGGTGTCTCGAGTGGTTCAGCTCCCACTGTTCTCAGTGCTGGGAACAGTATCCAGGGTCTTAGACCTGCCCTGGGCCTAGTTTCTCTGTCCCTGTGGTCTGAGGCCCGCAGGTTTTCTCACTTCCCTTGACAGCACAGGCCTTGTCCTTTCCTTTCCACAGCCACCTTGTCTCCAGGCACTGTGCACCTGGCTGCCATCCCCACTTCCTAACCCCTGTCTGAGGCAGGCCACAGACACAACAATGTCTTGGCCCCATAGCCTACCATAGCAACATCTGTCCTTTTCTGTACTGGTGCTAGATCCAAAGAAAATCCCTGCCCTGCCCTTACCCAGTGGTAGGTTTTAAGATCCTGCTCACTGCAGAGGGGTCCTGCCTCTACCCAGGATAAGCAATTCCAAGAAGAGGCTCAATGGCAGGCCTTGCTGGATTATGAATAGAGTTTTATATAGTGAGGCCTCCACAAGGTGCTAGGACTCTTGGATAGCTGGGCAGGGTATGCATGGCTCCTGTGTAACAGCCCTGGAACTTGCTTTGTAGACCAGGCTGGCTTTGGACTCCCAGAGATCTGCCTGCCTCTGCCTCCTGAGTGCTGGGATTAAAGGCTTGTGCTATCATCGCCCAGCTTCATTTGCTTGTTCTATGATGAACCAATCCTCAATTCATCATTACCTACCTATAATACCCATCCACCATCTTTTATCTTGCATTCATCTGTGCATGTATTTTATTTTGAAGCCGAACCCAAGGCCTTGCATATGCCGGAAAAGCATCCTACCACATATCATAGCCAGCCTTCACTTTTCTGAGACAATGTTTCACTGCATAGTTCTGGCTAGCCTCTAACTCGCCATTCTGCCTCAGCTTCTCTAGCCCTGGAATAGCATGTGTGTGCAAACCTGGTTGTAGTGTTTTATAATAAACCAGTAGATGTGTTTCCGTCAGTTCTATCAGCTGTTTCAGATGGCTGTGGAATTCTGAGCAGGATTCATTGGTCAGTCCCAGGAAAAGATCTCTGGGGCTGGGGAGGACTCTAGAGTCTGTTGGGGTGGTCCTCGAACAGTGCTCCCCTCTGGGGATCGGATGTGATCACGAGGCAGGGCCTGACAAGACCGAGTGCATCATCGACTGCTTGGCTAGTACTGGCTGCTGCAGAACTGCTTGCTGCGGGGACAATCCTCATCACCAGGAACCAGAATAGATGGCATGTCTGTGAGGTTCTGGGGTTGTCCTGGCTAGTTTTATGTCAACGTCACATAAGCTAGAGCTATCAAAAAGGAGGGAACCCCCAACTGAGAAAATTTCTCCGTAAGATCCAGCTGTAAGGCACTCAATTAGTGGTAGATGGGAAGGGTCATCCCATGTGGGCTGGGCCATCCCTGGCTGGGTTCTATAAGAAGGTAGCCACGAGGACCAAGCCAGAAAGCAGCACCCGACCATGGCCTCTGCATTAGCTCCCGCCTCCAGGTTCCTGCCCTTGCTGCTTTTGATGAAGAACTGTTATATAGACCTGTGCGTGAAACAAAGCCTTCCCTCCCTAAGTGCCTTTGGTCATGTGTTTCATCACAACACAATAACCCCTAACTAAGGCAGTGGTGTAGTGGTGAACAAGGGAAGCTCTGAATCCAGATGGGATGGGATGGGGTGGTGAGACAGCTCGGTGGAAAGGTGTCTGCTGCCAAACTGGACGGCCTAAGCTCAGTCACTGGCAACAGCACAGCGGAAGGAGGGAATGACACCCGCAAATGCTTCTCTGACTTCCATAATTTTGACACACACACACACACACACACACACTCTAAATAAATCAAATTAAAAGAAGATGGGATGGTATGGACTGCTGTAGTGTGGGAACAGAAGGAAACTGAGGCATTTGTCCCACATCCCAGGGTGAAAATGGAAGTCAGGAGGGTAACTGCCCAAGTGTCGTGCCGCTGACCCTGTGGCTCAGCTGCGACAGTAAGATGGGAGTGGAGTGCAACCCCAGCCCTCTGTCCGCAACATAGGCTGCAAGAAGCACCTTGAACATACACGGGTGAGCCTCCTCACCCCAGCTTCACTTTATAGACTGGGAAACTGAGGCATAAAGTCCAGTTGGTGGGTAAAGGTCGCCTGCTGGCGACTGGCAGGGACAGGGTCTGGATCCCAGGGCCTAGCCTTCTCATTGTTCTCTAGCCTGGGGACCGGCCACCTTCCGATTTGGCCTTGGGGCTGACACTATCTCTGGTGTCTCAGGGCACCTGGCACAGGGGGGCTGGAGGGGCACGCAGGTCACGGGTGATGGTGAACTCACCCATGCCGATGTGGTTCTTGCAGCCATCACACCAGATGTTGTACGGCATTTCAAATCTAAAGCAAAGACAAAGATTTTCAGTGTTGTTTTTCTTCTTGACGTGTTTTCTTACATTTACTTATTTATCCATTGTATGTGTGGCAGTCAGAAGACAACGTTCATGACTTGGGTATTTCCTTCTACTATGTGGGTTCTGGGGATTGAATGAAGGGGCCTGGCTAGGCAACAGATGACTTCACCCACTGAACCACTGCTGTTCCCCCTTTTTCTTAAGGCATATTCTGGCTATGTTACCCAGGCTGTTCTTGAACTCTTAGACCCAAGTGATCCTCCTGCCTCAGGTCATCTAGTATCTGGGAGGCCCTGGCTGGCCACTCTTTCTTCTGTGGTCATGTCCTTGCGCATCACTCTGTGGCTCGTCCCATGCGGAGGAAGAGTCTGGCCCCAGCCCTGGAATCAGGATCCACACTGGGCAATTGAAGGGAAAGAAGGGACAAGTGTGACAGGTCTGGGTCTGGCCTTTAGAGTCCTGGCACTTTTTCAGGCTCTTTTGGAGCCATGATACTGCTGGCCTGCTGGAAGAAAGACCCACTGTAGAACCGTCTATCTCTATAGACCAAGGCCCCACTGATCAGCTGATCTTCAGCTACCAAGCCCCCACCAATGAAGGAAGAAGACCAAGTCAGGTTCTTTCCAGCCCAGAAGAGGTACCTAGACTTGTTATCAATAGCAAATACTTAATGTTTTGTTATGCAGCAATGGGTGACCGATGCAATGTCTTCCTGCAGCGCTGGGCCTATCAATGGGAGAGGGGGTGAGTAGCTTCTTACCGGATGACAAGGATGCCTTGTGACAGCTTCCGAGCCCGTTCTCGAAGGGGGTGGCTGTTGTGGTATCGGTTGAGAGAGCCATGCTGTATGGAAAGGGTGAGTGAAGGTAAGCAAGGCCAAGCTAGGGTAGCTTGTTCCTCTGCTCTTCCTACTGCTGGGGGACAAGTGTCTCCCTGGGTAGAAGGGGCTTCAGTCTTACATCCTACCAGCGACAAAGGAGGTTTGGACGTCTTGGTAAAGCACGTAGCCTGGAGCCAAGGACAGAGCTGTCCTTGGTATCTGAAGGAAGGGGTTCCAGGAGCCCCCAGGGACAGCGGAGTCCATAGAAAGACTTTCTACTTGATGGCATGGTAATCTATAGCAGGGCTCTCTATGCAATGCCATGCTAAGTGGGAAGAGCCTGCACGCATCTTCCAGGTACCTTGGAGTCTTCTGTAGTGACACTTGGTACCTGAGGCTATGGGGGTCATTGAAGCTGCTCACCTTCTCTGGGTTGAAGTCCGGGGGGTAGTACTTGTTTTGGCCTTTTCTTTCACCCTGAAAACAGAGGGGAACCATGCGTCAGAGAGGGTAATGCAGGGACCTCGGGACACGCTGAATGTTCCATCCAGTATCTGATCTATAGTGGGAACTAGGCTGAAAAACCACTTGTTATAGCTTTGGGAAATGCCTTAAGGCCACACTGTTTTATAGGCATGGCTGCGTGTTCTTGGGGACTGCAGGCAGTGGTAAAGAAGTGGGGATGGCCACTGACTCCTAAAGGTTTTTTAAAACAGTGTTTCACGTAGCCCAGCTGGTCATGAAGGTGTTATGCAGCTGAGACTAGCCATGATCCTCCTGCCTTCCCCTCCCAAGGCTGGTACTATGAATGTGTACCACACCTGGTTAATGGGGTACTGGGGATGGAATCCAGACCTTATGCTAGGCTCTTTAATACAGTTCCTCATACTGTGGTGATCGTCAACCATAAAATTATTTTGTTGCTACTGTTTTGAATAAATTTAATCTTGCTACTGTTTTGAATCATAATGTAAATACCTGCTATGCAGGATATCTGATATGTGACCCCACAAAGGGTCTCGACCCACAGGTTGAGAACTGCTGATCTAGCCTGGTAAGTGTTGTCTTTACCCATCATCCAGGAAACTTCTCTTAGCTACCACTCTTAGAGACCACTACAGAAAACCACAACCAATCAATATGCAGAGTTGTGGGGCTCAGTCCTAGTGAGTACATCTACAAAACACTCCCACACCTAAGGCTCAGGGAACTCTGTGGAAGAGGGGGCAGGAAGGCTGTGAGACAAGAGGACCAGGGAGCTTGCTGTGAGATTGTGTCTCCTAGAAACACCAGAGGTTACACCTGCAAAGTCTCATCCACACGATCACCCAAATGTGAGTTGAACAAGGACACAAACAAACATGCCAAAGTGGGTAATGACCACGAGGCCTCAACAAAGAGCTACAGGCAACAGAGGAAAGCTGAGAGCAGGAGAGGCAGCTCTCCCCAAGGAGAAACACACCAATGGGTTGTCCAGCCAAACGGTCAGTTCTGAAAACATACACACGCATGACATTATATGGACTCAACAGATTATATTTGGGAATACACATGTATGTACAAATACTTCACCCACATAAGAAAGAGTGACAAAGGAGACCATGAATTTGAAGGGGAGCTAGGAGGGATATATGGGAGAGTCTGGAGGAAGAAAGGAAAGGGAGAAATGTAACTAAAATACAACCCCCAAAATAAACTACAGCAAAACACATGGTCCAGTGCTGTGTGCACAGTGCAGGGGCAAAACATTTGCCTAGAGTCCTGCGTCCAGCCCTGCCTCGAACACCATGCTGCGTGTGAAGCCAGACGGGACGGCTCATGTGCTCATGGCAGGGGGATTCAGAGTCTGAGGCAGCTGAGTGGGTGTTGGGACAGCGAGGAGGGAAGGACAAAGAGTAAAGATAGGGCTGAAGAGATGGTGGCTGAGGGTGTCACCTGGATCTGAAGCCTGGGACCCATACGGGGGAAGGAGTTGACCACCACATGCATGTGCGCCCACTCTACGATAAATAAATCAAAGTACAACTCTATACATTTGTAATAGACTGACTGATTAGCTTAGCAGTACAGGCTCCTTTCAGAGGAGACAGTCTCCTAGAGCTGCACTAACGGAGGGGGCAGAACCACCTCACACACTTCCCAGTGACTAATGTGGCTCAGTAGCGGAGTGCCTGGCCGGCAAGCACGAGGCCCTGGTTTCCATCCCCAGCTCTGCAGCAACGAGGCATAATCCCAGCACTAGGATATGGGTCTCTGAGGCAGAAGGGTCAGGAGTTTATGATCATCCTCGGCTAAACAGTATCAGAAAGGAAGGGAAAGGACAGGGAGGGAGCAAGATCTAGATGGAGAGAAGACCTGCTGGGGGGTGGTCTGAGTGCCCAGCAAATGTCTGCCACCAATAGCTACCACCCAGGAGCCTGGGAGAAGCAGGGCTGCCTGGAGGTTGTGCTGGTGCCTAGGAGGAACACAGGCTTGGGAATCTTCTACTCACCATCTTGGGAGCTGCCTATGGGTCCTCACGTGCAAGGGTGCAACTGGTCAAAGCATGCAGTGGTGGGGTGGACCCTCCTATGGGGCCTGCAGAGGCCTCAGGCTGCCCTATACAGATGTGGCTGTATGGCAGTCTGGCTTGGCTCTTCCTATTTCTTGAAGTTCACAATGGTTGAGTTGTGACCTGGCACTGGGTCTCCACAGGGTGAGGAACATCCAAGGACAGCCTGGAGGGAGGGAGGGAGGAGACAGAAAGAGTTTAGAGAAGCATGTGGCTCCAGACTCTATGCTGGGGAGATCAAATAGGGATGGTGGTCTGTGCTAGCCCTGCCCTCAATTCCTACTGCCCACCCGGTTCCTGTGCAGAAGCTGCCAAGGGGCTCCTTTTACATTTTCCTATTAAAACACTTATTGTTATGTGCCTGTGTGTATGTGCATGGCATGCCAAGCATGTGAAGGTCAGAGAACAACTCATAGGAGTCAGTTTTCTCCTTTCCCCACTTCAACTTTTCATCAAACTCAGGTTGTAGGCTTGGTGGAGTCAATAAACAGTCTCACTGGCCCAGCAGGGATCTCCTATAATATGTACTAGCATGCCATGATCCCCTGGCCTCTGGAAGCTCTCAGTCTAGTTGATAACCAAACCTACAGAGCCTACTGCCTCCCAGCCTTTGCTCTCTGAGGTCACCCACCCCTCTCCTTTCTCTGTTCTGGTCTAGCTGACTTCCTGGCTATCTGCAGAAGCCAGGCAACTGGACTGATCCTGAACTACTAGGATGGACTCAGCCTCACAAAGGCTAAGACAGTACTCTACCACTGAGCCCCACTTCCCTGCCTCTCACTAGGGGATTCTAGGCAGGGGCTCCAGCACTGGGCTATAGCCCTAGGTCCAAAGATGTAGTTTTTGTTGTTTCTCTTGAACTCCAGAGGCCTCATTCAATCATCCAATCTAAAGTCACTTCTTGGAGCCAGGTGTTAATTCTTATAATCCCAGCTACCAAGAATAACAGGATTGAGATAGGAAGAGTCCAAATTTGAAACCAGTATGGGCAATGTCAAAAGAAAACTAAAACAGTTTGGAGATGTAGCTCATGGGGACTGTGCTTGCCAAGCACGCAGAAGATCTGGGATCCATCCCAGTACTGAAAAATATATGAATAAGTTAATTAAAAACAAAAGTAAGAGCTAGGGAGTGGTGGTGCATGCCTTTAGTCCCAGCACTTCAGAGCGAGTTCCAGGACAGCCAGGACTGTTACACAGAAAAACCCTGTCTTGAAAAGCCAAACCAATAAATAAATAAATAAAACAAACAAAAAGGATAGCAATATGGCTTAGTTAGTAGAGTGACCATGACTGTTTTAGCATGCAGGACGTCCCCAGTTCTACCGATTACATCAACCGTGTGTGGTGGCACATGCTCAGCACTCAGAAGGTGGAATCAGGAGGATCGAGTTCAAAGCCAGCCTGTGCAACAGGAGACCCTGTCGTGAGACAAATGCTGGATGGGCAACAGAGACTCATCTAAGTTAATGAACGGTCACGCTGGGAGGAGGGGACAGCCCCATCAGAGAGAGGGGGTTCCAGAGTAAGCCCAGGAAGGCAAACCTGCTGTGACAGGATGGGTAACACACTTCTGTCTTCTTACCACTGAATATCCCTGCTCAATTGCCCTAGGCTAAAAGGGTGGATAGCAGGTAAAAGATTGACTCTGGGGGCTGGAGAGATGGCTCAGTGGTTAAGAGCACTGACTGCTCTTCCA
>LOJH01014568.1:0-10674 GCA_001685095.1 Ellobius talpinus
GGGGAGAGGCAGGGAGGGGAGCAGAGAAAAATGTAGAGCTCAATAAAAAAAGTTCTTTTTAAAAAAGGGTGTGCAGTAGAGGAAAGGAGGGAGGGATGGAAGGAGGGAAGAGGGAGGGAGGGAGGGATGAAGGGAGGGAGGGAGAGCCAGGGTGAGCAGCTAAGCAGCTTATGGAATCGCCTGGTTTAGGGAAAGAACCAGTTCCCATCACAAAAGACTCTGACCTTTGTTCCCATTCCTAGGCCTCTTTTTGTTTTACCCCAAGTCAGATGCTAAACCTCAAAGTTTACTTATCATCTAGGATGGGGAAAGCCTGGCTTTTCTTGTTGCCCCAGGAGAGTCTGGCTAAGAATGGGAAGCTGGGGCCTCCTCCTTCATTCCATGCTGTTCACAAGAGGCTAGGACTGGGTCATCATCTCAGATTTTTATCTTTTTCTTTTCTTTTCTTTTTTTTTTTTTTGAGACCTGGTCAAATATAGCCCAGGCCGATCTTCCTCTGCAGCCACGGATGACCTTCTGACCCTCCTGCCTCTACCTCCCAAGTGTAGGAATACCGGTGTGTGCCATGCCCAGTTTATGAAATGCTGGCAATCAAACCCAGGGTCTTGTGCATGCCAGACAAGCACTCTGCCAACTAAGCCACATCCCTAGCCCATCATCTCAGGTTTTCGATGTCCATGGTCAGTCTTCCCTAGTGGACTTGAGACCACGTCAAACAACAGCTACCCTCTAGGGGTTTGGGTGGGGACAGATGGGGCATGGGGCATGTGGCATTGTGCTCCAAGTTTCCACATCAGGTTCCCACAGAGGGAGAACTGGGGCATCTCCAGGTTTCTCTCATTGACCTATCATAAAGTCATCAAAACAAAGTGCCTAAAGCTGTCTTCCAGCACCTGCTGCAGCTGGCAGAAGCCCACCCCCTCAGCTGGCTGCTGGCAGCTCAGTTCCTTGCATTTTGAATCCTACCACCCGGTGCACCCTCTGTCCATCCCAAATATTGATGCATATAGCCATGGGTAGTGAGAAGTGAAGATTCGCCATTCCAAATCGCTGTGTTTCTTTGAGCCGGTGACTGCATCTCCGAGGGCCAAGGCTGTCTGTCTGATGGGGGATGGGCAACGCGAAATAAAAGTGCAGTTCCCTTTCTTCGGAAATCATTAAAATTTTTAAGAAGGTGAAGCAAATGTTTAATTAAGCAAGGACGCCTTCTAAGCCAAATCCAGCCAAATTAATAAGACCAGGCTTAATAAACAGAGCAAAGCAAAGCAGAGCTGAGCACTTCTGGGTAACTCTCACTCTCAGAAACGGGAGGAAGAGAAATTACCTAGCAGAGCTAGGGTCTGGATCTTAAATACCCTGTAGACGGTGTCTGGAGCAGCTCAGGGGGAGAAGCCACCCCCTTGGTGGGCTTTTTGAGGGGTGGAGTTTGGGTGGGGGGCTGAGACAGAGCTTCCACCTAAACTAGGAGGGAAGGCTGCAGGTTCACCTAAAGCTCACAGGTCCCTGACCTGGCAACGGAGAGGCTTTGATTTCCCTGGGTGTCAAGTCTACAAGTGTGGAGGGGTAGGGAGGGACATGGATTTGGGGGGTGGAGCTGGTTTTCTTATTTGCCAACACACCAATCCATTTCACAGAGTGAGAAACTGAGGCATCTTGAGGTAGCTCCCAGGTGGTCATCTTTATTTAGCTCTGGCTTTAAACACCCTTTCCACAAGACGTGGCTGGGATACTGCAAAAGACTTGATGTCACTCAAAGGCCCGCGAGTTGCCTACCAAAGAGGAAGTGGTTAGGTGACCAGGAATGCAACCTGCACCTCCCAGATTAATTAATAATTGGGAGCTGGCCTCCACCCAGGCAGAGTTGGAAATATTCAGTGAACCCAGGGGTAGTTAACTGCAGAGGGAGAAGAAGCTCGCCTTTGCCTGTGACTAAGAGGGAATACACAATGGCCATGATTTACGGGCTGGATCACTTGGGAACCTCCTCTGTGGCTGACTGGGGCCTAGACTTTAGGAATGCAGACGCCAGCAGCCCACAGGCCACTAGTGCCCATGAGGAGGGAGGAGAAAAGGTTGATGGTGGCTGGAAAGGCACCAGTCCTGTGAAAGGGATGTAAGTCACACCCTGGGTTACCTCAGGATAAGGGACTGTGCTGGCCACCTGCTGGAACTGTGTTGGTAGATGGGGGCTAATACAAAGGCCTCCCGTCTGATCATTCTCACTGGCCAGAATGGTGACACCAAAGCTTAAAGTCTTACTAGAGACGTAGCTCAGTTGATTGAGTACTTGCCTAGCATGTGTGGGTACAATCCCCAGCACTGCATAAACCAGCAGAGGTAGGTAGCACACACTGATAATCCCAATATTTAGGAATCAGAGGCAGGAGGCTCAGAAGTTCAAGGTCACCACTCAGCTTCATGGCTAATTCAAGAGCAGCCTGGATTATGCAACACTTCTTAGTTCATCCACCCACTTTCACCTTACAGGAGATGAGGAAGGGACAGACATTCAGACACTGGAGGGAGGACAGAAATGTGGAACACAGGCAAAAACTGTCCCTATGTGTAAAATCCATGCTTCTGTCCATGTCAAGCCTTTGGGAGACTCTAAGAAGAAACCACATGGGCTGGGAATGGTGGTGCACACATTTAATCCCAGCACTCAGGAGGCAAAGGCAGATGGATGTCTGTGAGTTCAAGGCCAGCCTGGTCTACACAGTGAGTTTCATACAAGCCAGGGATACACAGTGAGATCCTGTTTCAAAAAAAGAAGAAAAGAAAGGAAAAAAGAAACCAAGTGACCAGCCTTGGTATGAAATCCAAACAGACGAGGAGAAAACCCAACCGGGAGAACAGAGTTCCCGCTGCAGCTTAGTGCACAGCCCCAAGATCAACCAGTGTCTTTAATTCCTAAACGTTAAGAGAGATCTTTCCCTTCAGTAAACTACAAGTTCAAACGGGCACTCTGTGCCACCAGGAAAGCGAAATGGTAGCTGCTGTTGGGTGATGTCAAAATCAGGCCAGAATCCAGGTTCTAGACACTCAGGAGGCTGAGGCAGGAGGACAGGGCTGCTAGTTATAGAGAAATCGAATGGATATAATACATGGGATGGTTAGCAAGAATAATTTGCTGCTGCTGATAACTGCCATATAGTGTTGTGGTCACCTTCCTCCACTAGCCCCACACCACACGGTGGTGCCCTGATCTCATTCACAGCTGGTCAATCTATGCGTGTCAGAGAATCGGCACCTTAGGAGGACAGTCCAAAAGGCTTCTGCATCTCCTGCTTTACCTACTGTGTGCCTATATCTGCTCCCCACTTCTAGTCTTGGGGGGTTGAACCTAGGAACCCCTGAATGCTAGGCAAGCACTCTACCACTGAGCTATATCCTCAGCCATCCGTTTACTGTTTCTTTTGAGACAACTTAAATTGTCTAAGGTGACCTGAACTTGTGATCCTCCAGTCTCAACCTCCGGAGTAGCTGGGATTACAGGACCTAGGCTATAATTCCCCCCCACACACATATACAAGCATGTAGCCCTGCTCCACACCTATCTCATGATTGGACCCCAGAGCTCTCTGATGCTCTGAGGATACAGGGAGACTTTTGTCTTCCCTTCTCCCTAAGCACTGAGGCTTCTGAACATAAAGCATGCATTTTGCCAAAATAAATTATTATGCATGTGCAATAAAGCATCAGTAATTAGGACTCATAAATCCAAGCTTTGTAATAATTCTGAAAGTAGCCGGGTCGAAGTTGAGAAAAAGTTTTGATAAACAAATGCAAAATATAAATACGATTTAGAACAACTGTTTATCTTACTAGCACTATATAAACAGTGCATCCCAGTTACACACTGCGCTCATCTGTCCGTAATGTAGCTCGCCAGGGAGCCCTCCCAGGAAACATCCCAGCCAGCAGTCTGGGACAGTTAAAAACCGCAAAACCTGGGTTCTTAGTGTCTTTTCCTGTCGCCCCTCACCCCATCATCCTGAGCTGATGAAGAGACCCTGAGTTTCTAGAGAGCTCTATTTGAAAAAGGCGGCAACGGGATAGCTAAACTTCCCTGGCCCTCCTCTGGTAGCCAATGGCCACTCAAAAAACAGTGGGAACTCTTGGCTCTACATGCCACCCAGTTTTCTGTGCCCAGCTTCAAGAAGTAGCATTTCCTAAGGTCTTTGGCCAGGGGACCTTGCCAGCTCAGACATTCCCACTGAGAGTGGGCAAGGAAACCTTCAGGCATCAGCTGCAGCTAACAACCAAGATGCCCAACTGGTGGCCTCCCTCTGGGGCCATTTACAGATTAGATCTGCTCTCCCCAGGGATGCTGTGAGTGGACTAAGGTGGTCAGTAAGAAGGCAGAAGAGGGGCAGGGTGTGTGTGTGTGTGTGTGTGTGTGTGCGTGTGTGTGGCTTAGTCAATCAAGAGCCTGCTGTGCAAGCATGAGGACTCGAGTTCAAGCCTCAGCACTCACGTAAAAAGCCAGATGTGGTAGTATACGCACTTGTAATCCCAGCACTGGGGAGGCAGAAACAAGAGGAGCCCAGAGATTTGATGGCCAAGTCAGTCTAGCTTAAGCAGGGAGACCTAGGCCAGTGAGACTTCACCTTGAAAAAACATGTTCCTGAGAAGCCAACATGCAAAGCTGACCTGTAAGACTACATACTTTCCTGCACATGCATCTGCACACATGTGGCCCTGGCCGTAACATACACACAAGAAGTCAGGGGAGCTGAGGGGCCCACCGACAAACATGGTGCATGTGTATGTGGGGTGGCATGAAGAGGTCCTGTGAGCCTGTGAAGCAGTCAGCTGATAGGGTGCCTAGGTCCTGGCTTGAGAGGGACAGACTGCAAGGCCCCAGAGATGTGGGCAGGGGGCCAAACTGGAAATACAGAAGGCTGTTCCAGCTGGCCCTGCCAAGTCGGGAAGGCAGTGCTGACGGGGATGGGGATTTTGTGTGTGTGTGTGTGTGTGTGTGTGTGTGTCTGTATCTGTGTGTCTGTGTGTGTCTGTGTCTGTGTGGGGGGTGGGGGTGGGGGTTACTGACAGGTTCCGGCCAGGCAGGTCCCTAAGGGCACAGTCTGGAGCAACCTCTTGGGTCTCAAGGCATGTGGGGGCTGGAGCCCAGCCAGGCAGACCCAGAGCCGACAGCCTCCCCAGGGTACCTCTGTCCTAGTGCTAACCCACAGCACTGCAGCCTAAGGACCCTCCAAGTACTTTAGAGACATTGGTCAGACTCTAGTACACAGGACCATTCTCGCCTCCCTTTCTAGCTCCTGTTCCTAGAGGTGCTCATCAGAGCCCACCAAGACCACCTCCCACCGGGGGCTCTGCAGTTGGCTCCCGTGTAGACATTTTAGAATCTTCTAGCTCACCAAGACCCTGAAGGAGTCAGCCTTGAAGCGGATCCCAAGGCTGGCCAGGGCCTCTCTGTGTCCTCTGAGGAGAAGTCATCTTTCAGGATAGGAAGACTGGATGCCCTTTTCTCTTACATTACCAACTCCTCTGCCCCTTTCTGGTGGGCTTTACATATTGATATCCATAAGGCCTGGTGCAGAACGCTTCCCTAGCAGGCACAAAGGCCTGGTTTCCATCCCAGCCCTGGAATATATACATATCAATCAGACAATGATAGTACAGTTTGCCATGTGAGTGTGCCCTGCCACAAGATGGACATCACCCACAGACACCATGGGGACCGTGACCTCTTCATTCGTGCAGTCTGACTGCAAGGTGAGTGGTTCAACCCCTCTCCCTCCTCTTGACAGCCAGAGTTCAGCCACTTCTACCTTGCAAAGAGCCCCTCCTGCTGGCTCACAACACAGCCAACAGAAAAGCACCCTACCCAGGCCTTGAACCCATGGAGTTCCACTCAGAAATGGTAGAAGCACACTCCCTGAAGGGAAAGCGTGGGTAGGGTGTTTTCAAAAACCAGTCATTGTGGGTTTGGGTTCCAGCCAGCAGAACTGCCACTGAGATGCAAGCAGAGAGCGTTTACTTGGGAGGGTGGTTCCTCTTGTACCAAATGCCTACTGCATGCAGGGACAGGAGACTGAAGTGAGAAAATATCAGGTCTGTCAAAGGAAACTAAGGAGGCTCTTGTTTATTCCTTCTGGTCAGCTCCGAATTATTTAAGGGCTTATACACATTTTATTGTTTTCTCCCAATCAAAACAACATGAATAATTTGGACTGCTGAGAGTCATGGTCCTACTTCTGCCTCCGAACGGGTTCTGTGGTCTGGGGAGACTGGCCACCACCCTAGTGGGTCACGTGAAGGTTTGCGGGTAAAGGAACTTGCCTATTGTAGACTAGCAGAACCCCGAAAACTCTAGGGGGCATTGCAACTTGATATCAAAAGGCAACATCATGCTGCCTCAAAAAGGAACCTGGGGGAAGTCAGAAGTTCTAACGAATTTGTGGATAACTGATTAACTTCAGTGCTGGGGGTCACTGAGCTCAACCTCCTCCATTTAGAAAAGAGGAAACCGAGGCTTGGAGGCAGAAATCCCTTGACCTAGCAGGTGGGACCCTGTTGTGGGTACCAACAAGCCGGAGAAACTAAGACAAGTGCTACCAATGAGTCCAGCCACGTGAATTACTTTTGCAAAAATGGTCTGTTTGTTCTTACGGGTAGCAGGGAGAACCCCCGCCCTCCTGGCTGTCGGAATAACTCCCAGCCAGCGCCTGAGAAATGACCTGCCCCAGCACCACCATGGACTCTCAGGCAGAGGATGTGCGTTGCAAAAATGGGGCAAAGTTTCCTACTCTGAAGATAACATTGTAAGATACAGGAAGTCTGTGAGCAAGGCCTGTGTTTCCAGAAAGCTTCTCAGCACAGCCATTCACAGCCACCTCCATTGTACAAGGCTTCTAGACAATCTGTGGCTGGCGGGGGGGGGCAGGTTGTGCAGGACAGGGACAGTGTCATGAATGACAGCAGCCATGGTAAGAGGCCAGAGTGGCTTCACAGGTCACAGCTCACTGGACCGCCCAGCCACAAAGCCTGAGCCTCCTCTTCAAGTCCTGGCTTCCGCAACCACAACAGAAAAGGGTTAAAAGAGTCTTCTACTTGGGGCCTTCATGTCAAGATTCCCAGGCCCCACCCCTGGAGACTCTGATTCATGGGTCCTGGGTGGAGTCTGAGATTCTATGTTTTGCACAAGATTAGGAGGCCCCTCTGCTGGCCCCCTGGGTCATAATCGCATGAGTGTGGAGGATTCGGCAGCCTGGCACAGAGGTGGGAGAGCTGGTTTCCTCATCAACAGATGACAAGGACAAGGAGACCAAATCAACCTCCTAGCATGAGACGGACGCAGCTCCTCCAGTGCCAGGCCTGGGAGACTGGCTGGGAAGGCGACACTCTGGAGCCAGCATGATGACTGACTCAGTGGGTCTGGGTGTGTTTGAGGACAGGCCCTTGGGAGAGCGTATACCTTTCCTGTGGGACTCAGAACCCAGGATAAGGGTTCAAATCCTGCCTCTACCACTGGTCCAGATGAAAACTGCGAACGAATGGTCTTAGTGTCTCTGGGCCTCTGTTTCTGCAGCTGTGTAATGGGTCAAGAGCACCTGCCAGATAATGGCTGGAAGATGAAAGACCTAACAGCTAGCACGTTCTGTGAGCTCACCACATGGCAGGCAGACCCAATTCTCAGAAGGCCCCTGAGAGCTAAAGGTTATTAACTGTCTGCTTTACTGATGAAAAGAAAGTAAGGCCTCCTAATCCGTTTAAGGTCACAACTAGAGGGTGGGCCAGGATCCACACACACATCCAGTCTGAGGCTGTACTCCAGGCAGGAAGGCTCCTGGCTGAACTGCCTTCCTTCCTCTGCCTGAAATGCACAAGACGCGCCTTGCATGCGTCTCTGTCTGTGAGGACACAACCCGAAGAGAACATCAAAAATGAGGGACAGCAAGTCGAGCCATGGGGAGAGGGTGAGCAGAGATTTGGAGGTGGGTGTCAAGTGGATGAAGTATGGGGAGCCACACAGTGGGATAAGGAGAGCCCACAAGTGGAAGACAAGGCTCCAGTGGGCTTCTCTGATCTAAGCTCAGAACTATAAAAGGTCCACTAAGGATGTGGCTGTAGAGGCTGGCTGGGAGCCCAGCATATGAGACCTGGCACTTCTGACCAGGTGAGTACCGGTGTTATGTGTGGGCACAGCAAGTCATGGCATGATGCTGGGGGGAGGGGGTCCTGGACTCACCCCGTCCCCACTGTCCATGTGTGCACATCTAGCAGACTATAAAAGGCATGGACTCTGGCCCCCACTTCCACTGGGTCCTAGAACTAACCATGGACTACTAGACAGTGGGGTCTCTGCCAATGCTGAGTAGAGGAGTAGACACAGTGTCCAGTGCTGAAGAAACTTCTCTGTCCCAGGCTCCAATTCAGAGGTAAGACACACTATTCTCACTCTAAAACTCCAAGGAGAGGCTGGGGAGACTCTCACTTGCTAAAGTGTTTGCTGCACAAACACAAAGAGGACCCGAGTTTGGATCCTCAGAACCAACAGAAAAGCTGGGTACTGGAACCCTAGTGCTGGGAGCTGGGAGGGTTGGTTAGGGAATTGAGGGGGCAGAAGGAGACATAGCCTGATCCCTGGAGCTCACTGGCCTAACCAATAAGTCTAACCAATCAGTGAGCACCTTTTCAAAGGTGTTTTTAGACGTTTACCTTTATTAAAAAAAAAGAAACCACACATTTACTCTGTGTTGGTGTGGGGTGCATGTGGGGTGCATGTCCATGGAGGCCAATAGAGGGCTTTGGATCCCCTGGAGCTGAAGTTACAGGTGGTTGTAAACCACCAGACGTGTTTGCTAAGAACTGAACCTGGGTCCTCTGGAAGAGCAAAGCGCTCTTAACCAGTGAGCAGTGAGCATGCCTCCAGCCCCAGGAGTTAACTCTTAGGAGCGACCGGGAAGTAGCATGAAAGAAACCACTGCTTTAGCCATTTGTTTTGACTTTTTTTTTTAATGAAGATCATATAGTTATACTATGTGGAATCTCACACCACTACAGGTCTAATGACAAAGCAGAAGTTCTAAAGAGTCAAGAGAGGGCAGATGTAGTTCATTTGGTAAGGTGTTTGCCTACCACACACCAACATTGCATAAACCAGCCATGTGGCACACACCTATGATGTCAGCACCCCAAATGTAGTGACAGAAGGATTCGAAGCTCAAGATCACCCTTGGCTATGTGAGCCCTGAGCCAGTCTAGAATACATGAGACAGAAGAAAAGGAGAGGAGGAGGCAGCAATGGCACGATACACACAGCTCCCCATAAATGCTATCCTTAGGTCAAGTCCAGATAGGGCAGCCCACTTCTGTAAGTTCCCTCAGTAGAGATGAAGAGGCAGGAGGGTGGCCTCAAGTTCAAAGCCAACCAGGGCTACCTAGTGAGATCCTATATCAAGAAAAAAGAAAAGAAAGGAAGAAAAAAAAAGGAAAGGGAGGGAAGGGAAGGGAAGGGAAGGGAAGGGAAGGAAAGGAAAGGAAAAAGACCAGGCTTGGTGGCATGTTCCCGTAATTCCAGCACTTGAGCAACAGAGGCAAGCAGATCTCTATAGCAGCCAGTCTGGTTTATATAGAAGTTCAAAGCCAGACAGGGTTATAGGATCCTTCTGTCTTTAAAAAGTTCGATCAACAAAGTTCCATGCACTTTTCTACCAAGTGCCTCTACTCTGGTTAGTTTTATGTCAACTTGACACCAGTTAGAGTCATCTGGGAAGAAGAAACCTCAACTGGGAAAATGCCCCAACCAGACTGGCATGTGCGGTACATTTTTTTTAATTAATGACTAATGTGGAAGGGCCCAGTCAAATGTGGGTGGAGCCACCTGTGGGTAGGTAGTATTGAGAGCTATAAGAAAGCAGGCTGAGACCATCAAGTGGGGAAAGCTGCCCTCCTCCATGGCATTGCTTCAGTTCCTGCCACCAGGTTCCTGTCACGAATTCCTGCCCTGACTTCCCTCAGTGATGGGGTGTGAGCTGAAATAACCCTTTCCTTCCCAGGTCTTTATCACAACAATAAAAACCCTGACTAAGACAGCTGCATCCCACAGACAGCAACCTGATATAAAGGGAGTCAGTGTGGTGTTTGCTTCAAGGAGGGTCCCCACCCCGTCAGTCATACCAGTCATATTAGTGTGGCTGTCCCTCTCTTGTCCCACTGGGAAGCCACCCTACATTTGGAGAGACTCTGGGCTGGACCTCCCATTCTGTCACCTGCCAGCACTTCCTTCTTGGCCTGTGGTCACCTAAGCATTCACAGCAGTGTTCACACTCAGTGCGGGACAGGCCCCTCAGGGCCCTGGGTTACTGTCTTGCCAGCTCTCCAGCCATGTGGGCAGGACCTCCCATAGCTGAGGGTTTGAGCCCAGAGGGATTGAAACAAGTCAGAACAGGCCAGGGCCCAGAGGCAAGAGCTTCAGCCTTGAGGAAGAGGGGTCCTGATGGGTGTCCCCAGGAGCAACAGGATGGAGAGAGCAGCTCCAGAAAGTCCCATCCTGTCTCTAGGCTCCACAGACCAACCAGTCCGCCCATTCTCTCAGTGCCCAGGGTCTCTGCCTTTCTGGCAGATTCTAATTAGGGTAAGGGTAAATAAAGGAGCTTCCGGCTCCCAGGCACTTCTCACTGTGAGCACCACGGCTCCCAGGCACTA
>LOJH01014569.1:4748-15042 GCA_001685095.1 Ellobius talpinus
CCTCCCTCTCTCTCTCTGTGGGGGCAAACGAGGGGATGACAGGATCAGCTCTGCAGCTCTCAGGTCCTCAGGGCTGGCTCACCTGCACCCCTGATACAGGGTCAACTCTAGTGTGCTGCCCTGGCAGGTTGCAGAGTCTGCTCCGGTTTGCTGCAGCTGGTGAGGGGCTGGGCTAGCTTTCTCACTTTTGTGACCTCAGAGCCAGCTCTCTGGCCTGCTGTAGGAAGCTGGGGAAATGGGGGGGGGGCATCTTTCCCTCACCATGCCACCACATGGGAGATGGAGGGAGCAGGGGTCAACTCTGCTGTTCTCACACCTCAGAGTGTTGCGTCTCCAACAACAGGGTCAGCTCTAGTGTGCTACCAAGGTGAGGTGCACACCCATGGAGAGAGGTGGGGCCCTCTTTCCTGACTGCAGTGGGCACAGCTCTTCTGCTGCAATATCCAGCAAGGGGTAGGGCCAGCTATCCCAGGACCAGTGTCAGGCGGGGTCAGCTCAGCATGGCCACCAGACACCAACACAGACCCTGGCTGTGGTAGGACCATGGACCCAGACCTGGCCCTTGGCAGCAGCCCCAGCCCATGTCACCATGGCCCCTGCAGCAGCATGGCCCTCAGACACCAAACTGGCCCCAGGTGGCGGCCGAGACCACAGGCCTCTGCACAGCCCTCAGTGGTGACAGGAGCCACAAATATCAACTCCGTTCCCCTCAGCTACTTCAGGGCCTTGGACCAAGATTGGCCCTCAGCAACAGCCCAGGCCTGGACATCACCCTGGGCTCAGGTGGCAACCAGGCACATCAGCCTTTTCCTTACCATGCTCACCTCTTTGGATCTGCCTCTCCCCTAGCCCATGAACTGCTCCACCCCTCTCTCCCCCTCCCCACCCAGTACTCACTCACCATAATGGTGTCTGACTGCCTGGTGCCATACCCACCAAGCAGTCCCTAGTTGAGTCCTGCCCTGCCAGCTGCATGGCATGGCTCAGAGCTGGGGCTGCATTGCAGCCCCACAGCCTGGAGCTAGAGTCCCTGGTGACTTCAAGTCCTGCTCTCGCCGGCCGCATGGCATGGAGCTTGAGCTCTGCGCTCTATTTCTTTTTTTAATAAATTTTCAAATTGTGTTTGTGGGGAGAGGGGAGGAGACATGGTTGGTCAAAGTAGCTTTGCTGAGTTGGTTGGTCCCTTCTGCTGCATACATGAGCTTCAAGCTGATTCTCCTGTCTTCACCTCCCAACCAATCGGCATGCTGGGATTAGACTCAAGCCATGGCATCTGGGGTTTTGCTTGTTTTATTATGAAGTCCAGGGACCAAAACTCAGGTCTCCCGATTGCACAAGCACCTTTATTCACTGAGCCACTTTACTGGCCCCTCCATGATGTGGGCTGTCCTTCTGTTTGTGTTGCTTTTATTGGTTGATGAATAAAGTTGTCTTAGCTAATGGCTTAACAGAGTAAAGCCAGGCAGGAAATCTGAACAGAGATACAGAGAAGGCAGAGTCAAAGAGACTCCATGCAGCTGCTGAAGAAGATGCCAAACTATTACTGGTAAACCACAGCCTCATGGCAATACATATATGAATAGAAATGTGTTGATTTAAGATGTAAGAGCCAGCTAGAAATAGGCCTGAGCCATTGGCCAGTGTTGTATTTTTTAAGTCAGGACCCCAGGGATCTGATCTCAGATCTTCATGCTTGCGAAGCAAGACACTGTGTGTTAATCAAATATAGCTGTTTTATTCTTACACTTTAAACATAGTACTGTCCCTCTCCCAACATTGCATGAGGCAACAGTGATTCATGCACACTGGCCCTAGGCCCTGTCTGTCCATGCCCCCACGTGGCGGCTGGGGTGCTGCCCTCTGGGCTTTTGTCAGCCACCCAGACAGGCATCAGCATTCTCAAAGCTGCCACCTTGCTGTGGATGCCGTCACAACACTTAAGGGACTTCATCAGGGGCATGACTGCCGGCTCCCTTGTTTCCATTGAACCTCAGGGGCATTGGGTGGGGCAAGGACACAAGCCAACATTTTCTTGGGCTCTAAGGAATCTCCTTGATTCTTCACCCTCATTTGCAAAAGCTGAAGCTTTGCTTTAGATCAGGGGACTGGAGAGAGAGCTTAGCAGCTAAAAGCACTGGCCACTCTTACAGAGGACCCAAATTTGGGTTCCAATACCCACATGACAGCTCAAAATTATCTATAACTCCAGTACTAGGAAATCTGACATCTGAATACTTCAGTTACTGGGCATGTGTGTGATGCACACATGCAAGCAAATATATAAAAATTTATGGGCTGGAAAGATGGCTCAGAGGTTAAAAGTGCTGGCTGTTCTTCCAGAGGTCCTGAGTTCAATTACCAGCCCATTTGTAATGAGATCTGGTGCCCTCTTCTGGCCTGCCAGGACACACGTGGGCAGAACACTGTATATATAAATCTTTTTTTAAAAAGTGTGTGTGTGTGTGTGTGTGTGTGTGTGTGTGTGTGTAGGATGCACAACGCCAGGCACCCCCTTGGGGGCCCCAACTCCATTTTAACACCCCAGAAAAACAAATCACAAGTCCCACAACAAGGCTTCAAAAACAGGTTTACTGAAAACTGAAAGGAGAAACAAGCACACATCCTAGGTGACAGTGTCACAGGTGTGCAGACACCAGGAACACAGCAGCTACTTTTTCAGGGCCTTCTCTGACCCTTAGGCAAAGCTGAGCTGACCTGAGAGGACTTTCAAGAGCCACCCTCTGTCCAGAGCTTGGAGGCACTCGAGACAAACGGCATTTTCCAAACAGGCTGTGAGCACAAGCCACTGGGCTGAGAAAGCACATTCTGGCGGATTTTGTTGGTCTCCATGCAAACACAGAGGATCCAGCCACAGAAAGCTGTCCTCCAGGTGCCTTCAGTGTCACTACCCACCACTAAACTCCTCTTTGGAGGTTGGTCATATGGGCCAAGGGGCTGTGACTACCAGTGCCTCATTCACAAGTTCTAAACCATACCCTCCTGTTCACAGCTTCTCTGAGGAGACATCTATCCCGCTCTTCCCCAGAACCACAGACTGGGTCCATAACGGCAAATGGATGATGACCTTAGGAGGTTAACACTCTACTCAATCAGGACAGAAAGGCAGGGAGCAGAAGGAGCTCAGCACACCCAGATGCTCTGCCCGGCGTCACATTACAGGTCAGGTGCCGGATGTCGTCCGTGCATACTGTCTTGAGGAAAGAGCCCCAAACAAGGTTGGGAACAAGGAATAAGGGTGTCCTGGGGTTCACAAAATCCTGATAGCTGAGGAGGATAGTTCTTTTCCGCTAGTACCCACAAGTACAGAAAAGTGAACACACGATGGGCGGTGTGTTGTCCAAGCAAACCTGGCAACCAGAGAGAGTCGCTGGAGGGCTGGGATAGACAGCCAGCAGTCAGGGATGCGCTCTGGCTATCCAGTCACAGCAGTGCTCAACTCCAACGTCTCGGCGAAGGAACAAGTCTAACAAGCACGTGCCTCTGAGTTCACTGTACACTGAGAGAAAGGACTGGCTGGCACAGCATCTGGCTGGCACAGCATCTGGCCAGAAGCCACTGCTAAGCGCCCGCCCTATTGGTAGACATGCAGGGGCAGGAGGTCCAAGAGGAGGTACGGGGATGCCACAGAGCTGACAGTCCAGAGCAGAGGGGCCCAGGGTCTCAAGCCATGCCATAGTCAGGCAGCTGATGCCAGAGGGACACAAGGTGAGTCAGGACTCCCAGCACTGGGCTCCCAAGGACAGTCTGCATGTAGATGCTGCAAGTCTGAGAAACGGTGGCCAAAGTCCTGACACTGTACCAGGGCCTGAACACATCGGGGCCTAAACAGACATCAGCAACATCCTCACGCAAAAGGACTATTCCCCCTAGAAAAGCTTCCTGAGGCTTGCACCTGACCAACCACACACAGCAGAGCAGGCCAAGTGTGCAAACCCATTAGAGGCCTTCTCTCCAACTTCTGCAGACCATGCAGCATGAGCCGCAAAGTCACAAGGCCACCAGCGTGCTCGCATGAGGAGGCCCAGGGACATAGGCGTCTACCTGCTGCCTGCAGAGTGCCTGGGCCTGGCTATTCCCCACACCAGGCAATACTGTCTCATCTGCATCCAACAGTGATGTCAGCCCTTATCAACCCTCACCTGCAGCAAACGGCATGTGTTTAGGAAAGCTAATATGTGGTTGGTTAATATGTGTGGTCACCCCTTCTTAACTGGAAGTGCCTGAGATTTAAAACTCTGAACCACAGCTTCCCACAGCAAGCCTCGAGGCTTGGGTAAAATGTATTCTTGGTTTTCTCCAAACACGGTGAAACCATAAGAGTGGCCACCTGCATGTCCAGCTGTCGGGTCTGGACTGTCCCTGTGGCTTCTTAATCACAGTCCCCACTGTCCAGAGCCTGTCCGCCCCATTTGGCACAATAGAAACGTTCATGGCTAACAAAGGAGGGAACAAAAGGCTGGGGCTCAATCCTGCAAAAGAGGCTGGAGGTCAGGACCCAGCCCTGGTGGCTCACTGCCGGCTCTGTTACAGCACCCGACAGAAAGCCAGCATCCCAAAACCGGTTCACAAGGCTCCTCTGCCACACTGCCTCCTGAGTCTGCAGACCCTTCTGGCAGGAAGGGCCTGCCACTGCGAGGGAGGATACAGCCATCCTCTGTGGCTGCCACCTTCCCAAGGTCTCTCATCAGTAGGACAAGTTCTGAACACCTAGTACAAGGACCTGCAACAGCCCCCAGGGACAAGGACCCAAGGGGAAGAGGCAGCCTAGAAGTCTACTAAACCCTGGAAGTGCTGGCAGGAGCTCCCAAAGGTCTAAGCTCTTGGTCTCTGCCCTTTGGGAGACACAAATGTTGACCTCAGATAGGGTTCCCAAAACAGACATGAGTACGGCCCAGCACTCTATCTCTGAGCAGATGAGTCCTCAATTAGCAACGCTCCCAAATATACTGCCACACGGAAGTGTGACCATCTTGAGAGCTGCCCTCTCTCACCTAGGAAGGGCTCCATGGGCATCTCTGCTGACACCATCAACAATGTGAGAGGCACCTGCACAGCCACAAGACCAAAGCAAGGGGGCTGTGGTGTCCAGCCAGGGCAGGCCCTACAGACAAATAGGCTGGGCCAGCTCTCCATCGTCGACTTGGAAGACCAAGGGAGTGTATGTGGCTTCTGGGGACAAGCTAGTGGCTGGCCTGACAGCTTGGCTTTCACGCTGGAGAAGGTGTGACACAGAGGACACCAGGGGGCCAGAATGGAGGCTGCAGTGACACTCCCTGGTGTCTCCTATCAGCCAGGACAGGAAAACAGGTCATGGTAGGATGCCCGCGTCTAAGCAAGTGAAGAAATGGAAGCCATCTGGGGTCCCTATGCCTGGTACCCCACCAATTCCACTGTGCCACCGCCCAGCTGTGCCTGTTTAGCTCATCCAGGGGAACAGGTGCAGCAGCCAGTCAGATTCACCCTGGCTCAACTTTCTGTTTTCCCACCATGCTTAAAGTTCTCCTTCATAGCTACCGACAAATCAAATATACAAGAGTATGTTACACCCTATACAAGAAGTGTCTCGGGGCAACCAGGACCCTAGTGAGAAGGTGTGCGTTCATTTCCAAAGTGCATGCTTCCCCCACCCCGGGTCCCAGTGCAGCCTCTCGACCCACGTGGAGGTCAGGAGGTGAGAGACTGGATGTTCCTGAGCATCTCGTCAAAGGCCTGTGGCGACGGGGCATCAGCATTCTGGAAGGTGGCCTGGACTCGGCTGTACAAACTGAAGGACTTCAGTTCCAGCCAGAGGAACCCAAAGCGGTCCTCATCAAACAGGACAAAGACACCGGGAGTGCGCTCGGGACTGGTAAAGCCATGGCCCGCGATGAGGCCTGTGCCGTAGAAACTAGAGAGACAAGAGAGCAAGCCGTCAGAAGGCGCCCGGAGAGCAGGAGCCCGCACCACACGGGGCACGCACAGTGCACACTGTGCCAGCCACTACCATAGCTCCAGTCACACCACAGCAACTGGCCGGTAAGCAGCACCTGAGGGCCCCACCTTACAGGGTTAGGGTCAGAGGTCCCTGACTGAACTCTCTTAAGAAGCACACTTAGTCTGTGTGCAAGAGACCAAGATTTGCCTATTTGTGGCCCAAAAACATTGTGGCAACTGAGGTAGGAATGCCAGGCAGGCCCGCTAGGAACTCTCCCGTGCCCCTCCCAGCACCCAAGCAAGTAGGATTGAGGCTGCTCGGGAGAGCAGAGAACAGCCCTACGGATCAGAGGCTCCACAGACAGGGAAAAGCATGTCCTTCTCCAGGCGGGTAAAAAATGGCCATGGGGCCTAGAGAGGGCCGCAGAGGCTTCCTCAGAGCATAGGGGCCTGGCCCTTACTCATCTTTGCAGAATGGCTTGAATGATGCGGGTGGGCGCAGTGTGAGCTGAAGACAGTGGCCAGGGTTGAAGTCTAAGGGGCAAAGGTCGAGAAGGTGTGGGCTGCTGCCCGGCTGGTCAGGTTGCGGGTCAGTGGCCCAGCATCTCCAGGGGTGGACAGGGAAGACAGATGCCCCGCCCCAACAGTCAGCACATATGACAAACCCACCAAGGGGCTGTCTGACTTCAAAGGCAGGAGAGACAGGGAGTAGTGGGAAGAGAGCCAAGAAAGAAAGCAAAGAGCCTCATGAATTGCACTCACCACGAGGTATGAGCTGTGTATGATGGCACCCCCTACAGGACACCCAGGCCCACTGCAGGACTGGAACCCTCTCCTGCTCCACCCACTTGCCAAATCCGTGGGGCATTATCCATGCCTAGGCGAGCCAAGTAAGTCATCTTTTGAGCCACTGGCAAAGCTTTGCAGTCTGTACCACCTGAAGTGGCCCCGTGTCCTGAGGCTCTTGGAAATCCCATCTTCGGTCCTTCTAGAAAGGGTGCTGTGTTTGACTTGCAATGTTGTGTGTGTCCTGCCCCACGCCTCACCCGGGCTACGTTGTGATTGCTACTGATGCTGTTCTGGAAGACGGTGGTGCCCTACGAAGGCAGGGCCTAGCTGTAGGAAGGAGTTTACTGGGACAGCCAGACCCTTGCTTCTGGCCTATAATCTGCTTCCTGGCCTGTATGTGAGCTGCTTCTGCCACACACTTGCAGCAGGAACACAGCCCAGCCCCCCACCACAACAGCTGGAACCATGAGCCCAAAACAAACCCTAAGCCAGCAAGATGGCTCAGTGGGTAAAGGCGCTTGCTATGAGGCTGACAACCTGAGCCCAATCCCTGGAGCCCACATAGAGGTGAGAGAGGACCTACTCCAAGAGTTGTCCTGACCCCACATGACCCATGGCCCAGGCACCTCTCTCTACCTTTCACTCCCGCCCCTACACTGTGAGGCAGGGGTCCCTCCACCCTCCCAGAAGCCACCAGAGCCGGAGCCATGCTGGCTGAGAGCTGGGCCCTGATCCTCACCAGAGCCGGCAAGTGCGGGGATAGTCCTCATTCCTTGAGCTGACACCCACGGGCAACACAAACGGCTGCCCCTGCCCAGATGAGGCAGACTGCTCGGCTGCCTCAGCTCCACCGCCAGGCTCTCTGCTGCCCTCAGCAGGTGGCCCATCAGGGCCCTTGGCCGAAGGCTCCCGGGGCGGAGTAGGGTCCTCGCTGGCCTCCTGCTGCTCCTGCCGCACCTGCTCTCGGACCTCCAGGACAATCCTGGAGAGCTCGTTGAAGTTGCGGAGGTTCTCCACGTCCGGCAGCTGGATGCGGCGATGCAGGTCGATCTCCACGGTCTGCTGCCCCGCAGGGATGTTGGGGTCACCCTGCAGAGAGGACAGGTGGCAGTCGGCAGGGCTGGGAAACCCACAGAAATCTCCCAGCCTGCGGAGCACACTCAGGCTCCGCCACCTAGAAGGCACGAGCATTTGAAGGTTTCCTTCACAAATCAGCTCCCAGAACAACCATGGCACCAATGAGTGACGCAAGATGCCCACTGCGAGTGCAGCCCTACACAGGTGCTCACCGGTGTCTAGAGATTCCTCTTGCGTAGCAATGTGGACCTTCCCAGGGCCTGGCTGAGAGCAGGCCAGAGGTTCAGCTCAGGCTGCCTGCCTGGAGGAAGCCCCCATCACCACCGCCCAGCCACTTTGTGGCGGTGCGGTGCTAAAACCCCAGGAGAGGAGGCTGACATCAGCGAGGACCCTGATTCTGGATCCTATCCTGATCCGTGTGGAGCTTCTCCCACAGCAGAGGGACGTGGGCCAGAAAAGGCCCCCGATGGAGGCTTTTCTGCTCAGGACGCATTAGTACAATCTAAAACCCAGAACTCAATGACAGGTAAACGTGGTGGCAAAGTAGCCTTGGCCAGGAGCAGCCACGTGTGCAGTGACCAAGCCAACATGAGCTTAGGCAGAGGATCCCAACGAGGCTGCACGAGGGTGTTAGCTGGGCAGCCTGGGGTACCTTTCCCAAGTGCCAGCTCATTCAGAACCTAGACGTCTGGGTCATCCATGCTGGAGAGGACCTAAAACTCAGCATGCCCAGCACTGCAGGATCCTTGTTCGCCGAATCCTGTCCCTGGAGCATGGTGGACTCAGGCCTGCCTACCAGGTGGCTGTGAGGCAAGGGTATAGCTTACCGTGATCTTGGTGCCCCTGGCACGTGAGCCATGGAAGCTGAGCATCACGATTTCCAGGCCATGGCTGCCATAGGTGCCCTTAAAGAGGCCTGGCTTGATGAGGTCATCAGGGTGGCTAGGCGGGAGGTAGATCCGGCGGTACGTCAGGCAGTTGCTGTAGGGGCATGAACAGAAGCAGCAAGGGGCTCAGCTTGACTGGACAGGTGTTCGCCATGCCTAGCAGCCCCCACCCCCAGCCCTGGGGCACAGCACTCCTGACACCAGTGTGCACGCTCAGGGCCCAGGAGTGCAAACCCATGAGCACAACACAGCTCACCATGACCCTCATGAAAGAAGCCTATGCCTACAGGACTATGAGGGGTCATGACCTGACATGGAACCAGAGGTCAGGAGGAGGCTAAGACCAGGCTTCCCAGGGCCACCTGGCTTCAGCACACACTGGACACTTGGTTCCTACACCTGGGTGACAAAGGTAATATCACAGTAGGGGTGAAGGTAAGGGTGTGCTCACAGCACCCACAGAGAAAGGGGACCTGCCCCCACAATACCCATACTCAGAAAGAGGGCACTAAATCCACAGTATCCAAAGAGGGGAAACAGCTATGTTCCCTGTACACACAGAGAGGGGGGCTGCATTCAGGGCACCCACAGACTGTGGACGGTACAGTCCCCGCAGACAGGCCACACCTGCGCAGAAACCGTGAGGTGAACGACTTTCCCAGTACCACAGGGGTCCTGACTCACTCGTACTGACTGGTGTAGATGAACTTCATCAGAATCAGCTCCTGCATGTGCTCGTGGAAGATGTCTTCCAGCGTGCGGCCCCACTCCTCCCTCAGCCAGGTCCGAAATTCCTTCAGAGAACAAGGGTAAGGGAGTCACCAAAATGGAAGAAGAGAGGTCACTGAATGTATGATCTGACTGAATAAATGCTTCTAAGCCGAAGGGGCTTCCTGGTGAGCATCTGGGATGTGGGCCTGAGGACAGCCCACCTGTAAAAAAACACAGGGTCCTCACCTTCCCAGGGCACACAGCCTCAGACGCCCAAGAGGGCACTGAGGTCACAAGGTTCCCTCAGGCAAGGCTGGGGCCAGATCCCCTGTCCTGGGCAACAGTCCCTTACTGTGCCCATGGTGGGAGACAGTGGTAGCCACACCGATCCAGCTCTATCCTGCACAGCCCAAGAGACTTGAGACACCTGGAAGAGCACAGGTCATCAGGACAACAAAGAGAAACAGCACCTGCTCGCTCAGGACACGTCACTCAAGACACGTCACTCAGGACCGGACACGTCACTCAGAATAGGTCACTCAGAACAGGTCACTCAGGACAGGTCACCCAGGACACGCCACTCAAAACGGGCCACTCAGGCAGCACCTGCTCACTCAGGACAGGTCACTAAGGACAGGCCACTCAGGAGGACAGGTCACTAAGGATAGGTCACTCAGGACAGGTCACCCACGACAGGTCACTCAGGAGGACAGGTCACTAAGGACAGGTCACCCAGGACAGGTCACTCAGGCGACACCTGCTCACCCAGGGCAGGTCAGACCCTGTTCAGACAACCCCTGCTCAAAGGTTTGCTTCTACATGATGTAGGTGGGTCATCTGTCTATGTTACTTTCATTGGTTAATAAAGAGACTGCCTTGGCCTTTTAATAGGGCAG
>LOJH01014569.1:18718-31846 GCA_001685095.1 Ellobius talpinus
TGTGTGTGTGTGTGTGTGTGTGTGTGTGTGTGTGTGTGTGTGTGTGTATACCCCCCGCAGGCTCGTGGGAGCCGCAGAGTGGAGCACATGACTACGCACTGCCGCACCAGTCAACAGAAGCAGAGAAGTCAGCCTGCAGAGAGAGCAGTGAAGCTCCAAGCAAAAGAAAGTCCCAGTGAGTTCCAGCAACCTCCATCTTCACACAAACACATACCATGAGAGAAACTCCCCCATTCCACTGAGCTTGGCAAGCCAGAGCCTACAGCTAGGGGTCATAGTTGAACCGCATTAGGCCACCCACCAGGATGGCATGGGGCTGTGATATAACCGAAGGAGGATGGCCTTTCAATTGCACATGCCTGTCCCGTCCCAGGGGACCTAGCCCTCCTCTACCTGGATGTGGCCGTTGTGGGGCCCTTTGTGGCCGTACATACACTCCACCGTGGCTGACTTCCTCTCCATCAGGTGGATTCTAAACAGGGGCTTGAATCGCATGGGGTCGCCAACATGGGGATCATGAGGAGGTAGGTACATCCAGCCGATGATGAACAGGCCATCCACCTGCAGCAAGGAGACAGTGGGCACACCAGGGGTCATTCTCTCCTTCAGCCAACTGCCCATCAGAGCCTGTGGCCACAGACATGAGTCCACAGCCTCAGCATCCAGAAGCTAAGGGCCCTATGGCTGCTTGAGCATCTTTAAACAGTCCAGGAGCACAGTCAGAGGGCTAACAGACTGCTTACAACAAATCTCTGTTCACTTGGAAAGTAACATCTGGCCCTGAAAGGAAACCCTAGGGGTGGCTTTTCAGTCTCCTCTATGGAGCCAAGAAATGGCACTGCCGCTCTCCAGTGTGGGCACCTCCTACACACAAGAACCACACGAGGGGCTGGAGAGATGGCTCAGAGGTTGAGAGAACTGACTGCTGTTCCAGAGGTCCTGAGTTCAATTCCCAGCAACCACATGATGGCTCACACCCATCTATAATGAGATCTGGTGCCCAGAACACTATATATAATAAATTAAAAAAAAAAAGAAGAACCACACGAGGCCCCCACTCACCACCACGTTCAGCAGTCCTCCATATGGCCCGATGTCTGGTTGCCACAGCCCCAAAATGTGTCTGTATCGGTGAAGGACTGTGGGGAGAGAAGGGGCACTATTACCCAGCATGCTCCACTCACCCAGGATATTCCTGGGGCAAGGGAGACACCTCCACCATGAGCCACTAGAGATGACAGTCCAGCCATGCCCACCACCGTGGCCACTGCTTCTGCACAACTGCTGCTCAGAGCGACAGATGGATGCAGCAGGGTGCCCCTGAAGGTCCTGACTGTCCCGTGCAGAGGCATGGGGTCTGTGAAGGCTGTGGAGGCCTTAGAGGAATAGGACCTAGAGGCCTTGGCCTGTGGTGCAGGGAGAGGGACAGCCCAGTCTTTGACACTGTGAAAACTGCTACCACCCTCAGGTCCAGTCCAAGACCATCATAGGGAGTTGACAGGCATGGGTCACTGCCCAGGCTCAGTGAAGCAGTTGTGACTGATTACTGACACACAGCTCAGAGACACATGCACAACTCGACACAGGGAGGGCCCAGGGGCAGGGCACACTAATGTGGACATCTTTGAATGCATCTAAAGCTAGCAACATCCTCAGCAACTCTAACAAGTGTGAGGCTGGCTAGTCAGCCTGGGACGCCACCAGACATGTCGAAAGAGCTACAAGGATACACAGGCTGCAGGCACCCTGACCCACAGGAACCACAGCTTCCCAAGATGGCCTTGCTACCTGTCTCTCAACTCACAAGCACAGCAGGCAACACCAGAGCCAGAGCGCAGGGAGAGGGGGACCCACTCCAAAGAGTGGCCACTGTGTCGTCCTGCAGGGTAAGGAGGAGAGAGCTTCAAAGGGCAGGTGTGAGAAGAAAACAGTAACATTCTGTCGTCATTTATAGCTAAAAAACAGAAAAGCTGGAGAAATCGCCCATTTTAGAAAACAGAGCAACTCACAGAGATTAGTGACTGTGTGCTCCGAGAACAGGGAGGACACATCACGAATGACTCCATCTGGTGGTGCATTAATTTACACACAAACCCTGAGGAGAAGCCAGCCTCCTCCCTCTGCTCACACCAGCAAGAGAGCCAGACACCCAGAGGAGAAGAAACAAGCTGCTTCTCCCAGCAGCCAGTCTATAAGGTGCTCATAGGATCAACTGAAACACTAAACCTGCCTCCCAGGGTGAGTCCTGTGCTATCCCAAGGGATAGCCTAGGCTTGCCCAGAATGAAGTCATCTCAGCAATATTCAGAAAAACAGCCCAAGCATGGCCCCCACCTAAGACAGAAATAACTGGATGTTTCTGTCTTCAGGTCTGTTTGCAGACAGTGGGTGAGCCTGAGTGGCCCCATATTTCCCTCTTGTTCAAAAGGAAAAATGCAATAGGCCTCTCATCCTAGTCACAGGGTCAAGGGCAGAAGTGCTGTAGTGCACAGTAACGAGAAGACAAGTCTACCCTTAACACCTGTTTCCAGACTTTCTGATGCGCTCCCCAGCCCTCCTTGGGCGGGGGGGAGGGTGTTCTGGAGCTTTGTGGGAGGCCTCCTACCATGCTCCACTGTGCAGCCTAGGGTTCACAGGGGCCATCCACATCCTGTTACCACAGGCAAGGCCATGTCCTCAGTCCTGTACCTGCCTCAGAACTCTGGACACCCATAGTCACTCCACATAACTTGTAAGTTCAGAGGACTTTGCAGTCGCCCTCAACCCACACAAGCAGGGACAGACAACCACACCAACAAGGACACAAGTGTCCCTGAACGCTCTGCAGAGGCCAATCACTGGCATTCCACAGATCTGTGTGACAGCCCTACATCAGGA
The DNA here is from genome assembly GCA_001685095.1 of Ellobius talpinus. NCBI lineage: Eukaryota > Metazoa > Chordata > Mammalia > Rodentia > Cricetidae > Ellobius > Ellobius talpinus. The sequence continues at coordinate 21,595 of LOJH01014569.1, forward strand.
CACTTCCCATCACCCTTCTCGTCCCATCCACCCCAGGAGTCTGGGGTCCAAGGGACTTCACGCATAAGTCCCAACTCAGGCCCCTGAGGGTGACTAAGGCCCAGGCAGGGCAAGGTCCCAAAGCCTTCGGTGCAATACGTCACAGCAGGCAAAGAGAAAACATAACCTTAGAGCCCAACTGACACTAAGTGCCTGGAAGCCAGAGGCATGAGGCTCCAGGTCACATGGCAGGGCCCATTTTCTTCTCTGGTAGCACTCAGAGGCTAGGGCTTGCAGGGGCTCACCACCAGTGATGCTCCTTGCACTGTTCAGGCTCTCCAGGCCCCAACAAATGCTGGGTGACTCAAATGCACTCAAACCTTGGCAGGACAGCAATCCCCATTCTGTCTCTGCTGCCAGGGACACGCAGCAGGACCACCAAACAGGAGGCTGATAACCCTGGCACTCAGCATCACCTCCCAGGGGTGAGGGAGAAGGCATTACCCTCTCCAGACCTCCTGGGAGGGCTGGGCCTCTGTGCTATTTCAGAAGAATCTATGGCTGCAGCAGGGCCGGGAGTGGGCCCTGCACGGGGTCAGCTGTTCCCATGGATTCCCAGAGCCATCTCCTCCCTGTGAGGCTGGCAGGACCTGCTGCTCTCTGCTCAGCAGGGAGGGCTGGTTGGCTCGGGCACAGTGTTCTGGAAACACTGTCTCTACTCTGCAAACGGACAATGCTCCCTAGCTCAGCCTTGCCCAGGTCCCGTGCCCTCCCACGCCTAGGGCTTCCCATGCCCTGTCATGACCTTGGCCGTTAGTCCACCTCCGTGCCAGCCAATGCAGGAAAAGTGTTTGTTAGCGGCTGTGCAGTGCCCACACAACACCCAGGAGCATGCTAGACAAAGGCAAGCATCTCACAAGGCTGGGATTGTCCCCACAGGGAGTCAGAACCTCGTGTCCACAGTAGCTATGCGCCCAGCCCTTGAGAGCACATTAGGAAACAATCAGACTGCCTATCCGTTCTACTGCTTTTGTTAGGGGGGAAATGGCCATTCATAACTTTTGTTTGGGGTTTTATTGGAGCTAGGACTGGCCTCACACTTACCATATAGCAAAGTTAGTCTTAAACTCCTAATCCTCCTGCCTCCACCAAGAGCTGGGGCCACCACTCCCAGCTCTGATCTCTTTCTCATGTATGGAGTGTTCTGTCTGCATGTGCACCTGCACGCCAGAAGAGGGCATCAGAGCCCACTATAGATGGTTGTGAGGCACCCTGTGGGTGCTGGGAATTGAACTCAGAACCTCCGGAAGAGCAGCCCATACTCCTAACCACCTCTGAGCCATCTCCCCAGCCCCTCTGATCTCTTTCTTGACAACTGAAATTCACTCTCAACGTGTCAAAGGAAACTTCCAGGACTCAGAGTACCAAGGCAGGTGACTTTTTAAAGACTTTGTTATAATTTTATTTGTGTGTGTCCCCATGCCACAGTCAGAACACGGGGCTGAGACAACAATCTGATGGAGTCAGTACTCCCACCTTTCCGTGAGTTCCTGAAACTGAACTCCAGTAACCGGCCTTACAAGGCAAGTGTTGACCCACTGGGCCAAGAATCCAGTTCTAAAGAAGCAGCAGTGGTTCCCTGAGTCTGATGGGGGTGAAGGGGGGAGGGGTGATTTTTCTGTAAGCTCACATGATTAACTGACGGACTTAGAGAGTGGTTTACATTTCTTATTATTATTTTGTTTTTTGAAAGTTGTCCTACTCTATAGTTCAAGCTATCCCAGAAGCTATCACAGCAATTCTCCTGCCTTGACCTCATGAGGGCTGGGCTCACGGGCATGTTATTTTTGAATGGAGGAGCTTTAAAGGCGTCTACACTGCCTTCTGCTCTCTGCTCTACCTGAATTTCTCTGTCACCGCCTTAACAACCAGAGGTAAGAGATGCCTGCCCAAACCACTACGACTGGGGCTAGGCTACTGTGGGATCCCATCCCCTGCATACAGAGCCCAGGCTACCCCTCAGCCTGACCCACCACAGCAAACCACAAACCACAGCTGCAGCAGAGCAAAGGAGAAAAGACCAGGGGTTAGGATCCCCCCGGGGACAGGAGGTGAGCCTGTGGTCACCCATGCAGCGACAGCGTAGCCACAGTGCAGGGCGTGGGTACATACGGCAGGTGTACAATCTCTGTACTCCATGTGCTCGTAATCGGGGAGAATTTTCATGAGGCGTCCTGACTTCACGCGAGGGTTTATACCTGAACAGACACAGCAGGAAAGGCTGAGGGCTCCTCTCACATGCAAGCAGCTGCCAGGCACCCACTTCCTCCTGCCGGAGGTCAGGCTACTACAGAGCACACTATGGGGCAGGTTTCCCTGTTTACTGCAACTCACTGCAGCCAAAAACTCGGGCGGCCACTGTGACTCCCTCACTCCCTGGTCACAGCTCTTTGGGGCCTGGAAGTGGGAGAGCAGGTGTGGCTGACAGGTCCCTAGAGGTCGGGCAGGGTTCCTTCCCCCTAAAAGACACTGGCACACAGCCAGCTTCGTCATCTCCTTGTCCTCATGCTGGGTGTTTCAGGGCAATATCACTCCTGTCATTGCTGAATCCAGACTGACCAGCCTGGCCACCTGTTCAGGGACTCAGGCTAACTCTCTTCAGCCATCAGTCCTGGAGTTTAGGAGTGTTCACAGACTTTCAGAATCTCAGCTCTCACACCGCAGAATCACCACTGATGTATGCTCTGGCCTATGCAGCCCAAAGCCCCGGGGTGCTAGAAGCAGGCAGAGAGGATGGGCTCCATGGCTACAGCAAATTCACAGAGCCCAACAGCAGAAGCCTGCTGTCCTCACATGCTTGCCTCCACCACACCTTGGCAACACTGTCTCCAGGTCTCTACCCACATGGTTTCTCCCACGGGACAGAGGACCGCAGCTGAGGAACCCCGTCCACATGTGCTCCCTGGGCTGCCACAGGACACGGACACCCGGGCAGTGTCCACAGCTGCATCCCTGTGAGGATGAGCCACCCAGAGCTCCTAACTCCCAAGGGGCAGGCTGTGTCTACCTGCCCGAGGGTCAGGCAGCCATGCTCAGAGCAGTCAGAAGGGGACAGCATCACCCAAAATATGAATGGCAACCACTTGACCACAGTGTGGAACTTATGAGCGCCACTGGCTCGGGAGAGAGGCTAACTGGGGACAAGGGATGCTGGTTTTGGAAAGTGAAGGAGCTGGTGAGATAAGAAATTAGACCAGGGTTAACACGCTTACAGAAAGAGGAACGCAGAGCTACCAAAGGACGTGAAGCGTGGCTCTGCTTCTCAATCCCTGCACGCTGTCTGTATCTCAATAGGCTCAAGTCCAGAAGACCAGAGTGTTCCTATCTAGTCTGCACAGCATGCTCAGCGCTGGCCTCTGGTAACAGGTGTAAGCAGGAGCTGGGCAGGAGGCAGAGCCAGTGTGCTACGGCACAGCAGACAATTGTTCACACTGAGCCAGAACCCAGCACTCCCAACACAGGAGTAAATGTTTGGGGTAACAGACACGCCATTAACCCTGACCTGACCAGTATACATTGTGTATACGTAGAGAGGTCACTGTCTCCCACAAATACATACAATTGCCACGTATGTTAATAATAGAACATATGGGCTGGGATGTGGGTCACAGACAAAGAGAGCATCTGCCTAGCACTGAACCCCCCAACACCACCAAAAGTAAAATCTAGATTAGGTAAACAGAAACGCAGGCCCTGGATGTCTGGGTTAAGATGTCTTTAGCCATTATGAATTTAAGAGTGATGTGTCCAGGACAGGAGAGAGCGGCACCACTGTCAGTCATGGCTGCCACCACCTACTGCGCTCTGGTACAAAGGACAGGGCGGTGGATAAGACAAAGGGGCCAACTCACGCTTCGCATAGACGTCCCGGCAAGACACGCCTGTGATCTCCAGCTTCCGCAGGTTCTCACAAACGCCATACTCTGTAACAAGAAACACACCAGAAGTAAAATCGAGAACTCACAAAGCAGCAGAGATAGTGACTGACAGACAGACACTCCTTTACTCATAAGAATCTGCCCTTTATGGCGATATTTCAGGCAGGCTAATAAATAAAGCTTCCTGAAGATCAGAGTGCGGAACTAGCCACTAATTAGCCATAGAGGTCAGGCAGTAGTGGCACATACCTTTAATCCCAGCACTTGGGAGGCAGAAGGATCTCTGTGAGTTCAAGGATACCCTGGGCTACTTGAGATTGATCCAGTCTAAAAGAGAAACAGCCAAGAGGGTGCTGGCTCCCACCTTTAATCCCAGCACTAGGAAGGTGGAGACAGGAAGGGATACGGCTGGGCAAAGAGAGTACAACGCGAAGGAGACAGGAGCTCACCACATTCGGTCTGAGAATTCATGGAAACAGAGTCTTGCCCACTTTGGTCTGAGGATTTGGTAGAGGTAAAACGTCTCTCTAGTGCCTGGCTCTTTTACTTCTCTGATCTTTCAGCACCTACCCCAATATCTGACTCTGGGTTTTTTTATTAAGTCCAATTAGAATTTGTGCTACAGCCCTTCACTGTGGCAACCTCTCTGCCTACTCACAAATGAGAGCCCTGCTCCGCTGCAGTCAGGACCACCCTCAATGCACACCTGTGCTGTCTGCTCCGCTGCAGGCAGGACCACCCTCAATGCACACCTGTGCTGTCTGCTCCGCTGCAGGCAGGACCACCCTCAATGCACACCTGTGCTGTCTGCTCCGCTGCAGGCAGGACCACCCTCAATGCACACCCACCATGCTCTCTGCTCCACTGCAGTCAGGACCACCCTCAATGGACACCCACTGTGCTCTCTGCTCTGCTACAGTCAGGGCCACCCTCAATGCACACCCACTGTGCTCTCTGCTCCGCTGCAGGCAGGACCACCCTCAATGCACACCTGTGCTGTCTGCTCCGCTGCAGGCAGCACCACCCTCAATGCACACCTGTGCAGTCTGCTCCGCTGTGGTCCAGCAGCCTAACTGTACAATGAGGTGAAGTACTCGGTGGTCTGGAACTGGTGCCTGTCACACCTATATGAAGTCTACACTGGTGTTACAGTCCCAGGGGCACATTATGGCTCCCCTCAGCCCTAGCCTGTCCTCACAGCAGACGCTGGAGAGCAGTGGGGCACCAATGTCCCTTTGGTTAAAGTGCCCTAGTCCTACTGAGGGAAATGCAAACGGATGTGCGGCCCTTTCTGTCAAGGGTTAAATGGGGTAAAGGACCTTCTATCTTCAAAGACATCTGTAAAGAGGCATCCAACAGGCAGGAACCCTTCCCAGCGGGCACTTTTCTAAGATCAGGGGTCACACTTTGTTAATGACTGTCCCTTTAAGTTAGCCGTGAAAGAGGGTGAAGTCGAGCCCTGACCACCTGCCTTAAGAATAAAAACCAAGTGGGTGCCAGGCGGTGGTGGCACAAACCTTTAATCCCAGCACTCGGGGGGGCAGGAGGGGCAGAGGCAGGAGGATCTCTGTGAGTTCAAGGACAGCCTGGTCTACAGAGTTCCAGGACAGCTAGGACTGTTACACAGAGAAACCCTGTCTCGAAAAACAAAAACAAAAGCCAAGTGGGACCTCCACTGGGTGTGGTTGCCTGCTAATTTGGCAGAGCCACATAAAAACCCTTCTGCAGAAGTAGATCTTTTTCCTTTTCAAAATACTTTGGATGATGCGGTAATTGTCTTGACAGCCCAGACCCATTTCTAACACCACATCAATAGAAAGGTCCTTAGCAGCTTCCCGCCTCCTCCAGCTCACCACAGCTCCACCCCACACCCAACTCACCTCGACCAAATGCCAGCCCTCTGCCTCAGGTCTCAGGTTGGGGAGTGGGGGTGCTACCAGCACGGTTAACAGCACCAGGCCTGGGCAGCCTCCATCCACAGTGCCATCCCTCACCAGTGTGCCCCTGCAAGGGCTAGCCAGGATCCACTACATTTAAACGTGGTAGTACGCCCAGGAAAGGCCCATGTCCTCCCCATTAGCACTGAGGCAGGAGACACAGAGGGGATGTGACCTGAACAAGGGACCACAAGTTACAGTGCAACCCAGGACTAAAGCTAGGTCTGCTCACCCCCCAGTAGTGAGCACATGGCATGAGAAGGGGTGAGAGGACGCCGAGACTCAGACAGTTACAGCTCACACTTCCAGGATCACACCCTGTGAAGTGTCAGGCTGGGCTTCACAGTATAACCTTATCGGATGTTCACAGGGACCTCCCATGTCAGGACTCCAGCCTTGCACAGGGTGGGACACCAGCTGCCTGGAAAGGGTCACAGTGCAGCCTAGTGGGGTTGGGGTGGGGGGTCTCTACCCCTTAGCACTTCAGTTCTGACGGTCCCCAGAGGCTGGTCTTTTCTCCCTCAGTAACAGATGTCACCAGCCCTATGCTCTGGATAGACTGGGTCCTGCCAGTGCTCATGGCTATCAGATGCAGGCATCGAGGAGGCTCTCTGGGTGGCTCTGGTGAGACCTGAGGCACCAGCTCCTTTCAAGCTCCCTTCCTGCACCCTAGGTCCCACACAGCACCCTTCTCTCAGCTGTGCCTGGCCATCCCCTCCAGGGAGAAGATCTAGGCAAGGTCCCAGCACTGGCACACTGGTATGCGCGACTGTAAATGGATGTTACTGGTGATGAAGCTCAGAGACTGAGTCACACCCAGGGGCCATGGCCTGGCTCCCCCACTGGTGAGATCATCTCTCCAGCACATCACAGGGGTCAGGTCAGCTGTCCGTAAAAGGCCCCGCCTACTCACAGCAACTCTAACTGGAGGGAAGGATGCTCACCAACAGATATACAGGAGAGACCCAGAGTGTAGAGACCACAGTCGGCTGGACCAGGATGTGGGCATATTAGCCGTGTATCTCTGGCTCACCTTCCAGAAAGTCACCATACCCCCCCACAGCCAGATTACAACTTCAAATATGGTGATCCAGCACAGTCTATCCTTGCAATTGATTGCTGGAGCTAAGTGGTTCCTATAAAGTCAGCTGAGGAGGAAGGGCTGAGACAAGGGCAGCAGTGTGGCCCAGACCCAGCACCTTGGGCCTGACCTCCACGGAGGTGTCCTTGCCAGGAAGAACCAGAACCGACTACCAAACACAGCTGCCCCAGGTCTCACTGCACAACGGGTGCACACAATGCAGGAGGCACCAGGTTTTAATGCAGTCTAACCTGAGCCCCGAAAATTTGCCTCTACTCAAATCCTCAGACCCACAGTCTGTGTGTGAACTGCCTTCCAAAGCTGAGCACTCCAATGCACAGGTCAACTCTATATGGGTAACCATAGGCTAGAGAACATTGGAATGCCCACCTGACCATCAAGAGGACATGCTATGTAACAGGCCTCTCAGCCCTTTGTAATCAAGCACCAACAGATTTGATCCAGGAACCAGACTAACCTCAGAGAGGAAACCTGACCACTAACATGATTTAAGTCTGCAAATTAAACCCAGGAAATTCTTGTCATGGGCTGGGGGTGGAGTTTGGTGGAAGAACACATGCCTCCCATGCACAAGGCCCTGTGTTCCATCCCCAGCACCAGGAGCTGGGGAGATTCCGCGGGCAGACTACCTAGTGATTTCAGTCATCACGAGGCTCCCACAAATGGCTGACATATGGTGGTAACCTAGGTGTGTGGTGGCTTACGGTAGTGCACTCCATAGTACTTGTACAGAGCCTGTCTGGTGGTCAGGCAGCAGGACTGTCTCATGGGATTATGAAGATCTCTGCAATATTTGAATGTCTCAGAGAAAACAATGCTAAAAACCCTTCTGCCAATTACCACTGAGCCAGGGCCTCAAGACACCCTAACACGGTGACAACTGGTTTACTTTATCCTTGATTTCTGTGAGAGTCTCATTCTGTAGACCAGGCTGGCCCAAACTCACTACACAGCCCAGGGAAGCCCCAAATACCTGGATATGGCTCTCTGGGTTTTTTGTTTGTTTGTTTGTTTTCTTTTTTACGGGAGCTTTCTTTACTCTCAAGAAAGCACAGTTTGTGTTAGGGATGCAGCTCATGCCTGCCTGGCATTCCCAAGGCCCAGGGTTCAATTCCCCCACACTGCACAAAGCAGGCATGGTGCTATCCCAGCACTTGGGAGGAAGAGGCAGGAGGATCAGGAATTCAGGGTCATCCTCAGCTGCACAGTGAGTCTGAGGCCAGCCTGGGCTACCAAGGGAATCCCAGACTAGTCTGGGCCACAGTGTGAGACAAGGTCTTAAAGATAAAAAGGGCTCGGTTAAAACTGATGAGAAGCCGTCCCTAACTCAGCAAAAGCCATTAGGGTAAATATAACTGCTCACAGCCCTCTAAGCCTGTGGCAGCCAGACCGGGGCTATGGGGCTGTACAGGGTCCCGAGAGTGGCAGCGGCCATCGAGGACTGGGACAGAAGAACCTCATAACCAAGAGAGGGTTCTGAGGCACAGCAGCTTCCCCTGGCACACAGCAGGGACTTCCTAGATCAGAGTGGCATTTAAGAGGATGCCGGGTCAGCTGGAGCCGATCTAGACGAGTGGGCGGCAGCCTGAACACGCCCAACACTCCAGCTGCCCACCAGTGTTGCCTCGGTGATGTGATCTGGCAAATTCTGGCAAGCTCTGAGCACGAGCAGCTATCTCTCAGCAACACTAACTCTCAGGCTGTGCCAAGCAGAGTCAGGCCCAGGCGAAGGCCACAAACAGGTCTACCCACTGGGGGCCAGAGGACTGCAGCTGCTGGTCCACCCAAGGAGACTGAGGAGTTCCCCACCCACCACCAGGTGACCTTCAAGGACACCAGCGCTGCTGCTCCCTTCGTCCTGCACCAGCCTGAGGGGCACTGCTCCACTGTCCCCCTGCAGGCGCTCATGCGGTTCCCTTCCTTCACATTGCTGAGGACTATTCTACAGCCTACCCTGACGGAAAGTGCAGGCGGCAAGCCACAATGGGTTTTTCCTTCTCACAGACTCTGGGACAACCACCAGGGAAGAGCAGAGTCATTCTGACCTCACAGCTCCTCCTGTCTACACAGGGCTAAGAACAATCCCACCTCCTGGCATTGTTCTGCAATCTTCCCACAAGCTTCAAAAGAAGCTGCCCTTAGCTTAGCTCCTACACAGCTAGGTGGTAACTTCCCTTGCGGGAAGGCTAGCAAGCGCTCCCGGGAAGGCTAGCAAGTGCTCCCGCCATCATTCAGCACCAGGACCGGCCAAGAGGTCTGCACACCAACCTGACTTGGTTTGTTTGTTTGTTTGTTTGTTTGTTTGCATGGTGCTAGAGATAAAACCCTGCGCCATCCCCAGGCCAGGGCACAGTGCTCCTAAGCAATGCAATTAGTGCTGGAGGTCGGCACTTCCTCTTACTCTAGAGAAGTGATTCTCCATGAGAAGCATCTACCCCACAAAAGGCAGCACAAAACCTGGGTGTGTGCTTGCAAAGGGTGCAGGCAGGCTACAAACCTGGGAGGGTGTATGCGTGCAAAGGGTGCAGGCAGGCTACAAATCTGCACTGTCACGGCCCCACAGAAAATTCAACTCAGACTCAACCATGGGTCAGAGAGTCCGCTGCCAGGCTTACACCCAAGGAACTGAAAGTAGGGTCTCCAGAAATGTCCTCATTCATACACCCCTCACAGCAGCTGAATGGGGGAGGGGGGGTCTGTGGGAGGGCCGGCAAATTCTGACACAAACATGCAATGAGCCGCATCTCTTATTCATACTACAACATGGATGATCCCTGAGGACCTGACACTATGTAAACTGGACCACACAAACTCTGCGTGGAGTTTACTTTCTGTGTGGCAAAAGCTAGTCATTTTGGCAAAAAAAAAAAAACCCTGCCCTTGCCTCAATTCCTGACAATATACTGTCCAAACTGGACCAACAGGACACACACATACACACACACACACACACACACACACAAGCAACTGTCAAACTTTGCCAAGGCAAGGTAGGACAGTCCTTCAAAACTCCCACCTTCTCAAGAATGTCTGCGAGATATACTAGGCCTGTAGGCCAAAGTTGGATGCCCCAACATTACAGAAGAACTCTGGGTGACTGTCCAGGCAACCAGATGTTCCTGTCATTAGGTAACATTATACCCTTATGGGGTCTTTGATGGAATTAAAGACTAAATAATTAGACCTAAAGTTTTCCTTTAAAATAATGATAAATGCCAGGTGGTGGTGGTGCATGCCTTTACTCCCAGCACTCAGGAGGCAGAGGCAGGCAAATCTCTGTGAGTTTGAGGCCAGCC
>LOJH01014570.1:0-16179 GCA_001685095.1 Ellobius talpinus
AGATAACCCTCCTCCATCACCCATAACCCAGGTAAAAAGTCTGGTACAGGTGTGCAAGCTTGCAATTCCAGAATCAGTTCACTCTCTCTCTCTCTCTGTCTGTGTGTGTGTGTGTGAGAGAGAGAGAGAGAAGGAGATCTCCAGGGCTTAACAAAGTTGATCTAAAATTAGTTTTAGTTTCAATAGACCAAGATCCCTACCATCACAAATCTCTATAGCCTATCCCCCTTTAAATGTAAACAAACATAAGCAATAATTTTGGAAATTTGGGCATAGTTCTCTGCAAACTGCTTCCTGATTTTTGTTGGGCCAAGTAATTTTTTTGGGTTTTCATGGCAACCTTTTGGGGGAACTTGGTCCTTCAAACCACCTTACTCTGAAATTAATCCACATGTTCTCATCTTCTGTGGAAACAAATGTAGAACCTGTTTTCCAAAGCAACATATCCTTAGACCCATATTTTGAAATCAAATTTAAAGTATATATGTTGGTTTAACTTAGCAGTCCCCAGAATCAAATGTATCTCTGCAGTCAAAAAATTCAAAGAAAACACAATAATATAAATAATCCAGAGTTTCTGTGTATATTCCATCTTTACATGGCTTATTTTTCTTACTCTATTACATTTTTTAAATGGTAAATATTCGTTTTATTATCTTTACTCCTGTAACCTATGAATATTTGTACTTTTTATATTATAACTGTCTGTACTCTTTTTCCTTTCTCTCTCAAGCCTACATACATTTATCCAACACAGTGACCCATTTAGAGGTCTTTTTCATCTGAATCTTTCTTTATTGCATATCTGTAATCCTTTTCTGACCAGGAATGTTTCTTAAAATGCTAAGCAGCACAGTTAGGACTAAGGTTGCTTTGCCTTTTGGTTCTGCCCAGTCCAACGTGGTGGAGGTCCATTCACTGCCTCTGTGACCCATGCTCACAGTCCCATTTTCAGGCACGCAGTGGGTCTATGTTGCCATTAAGCAAGCTGTAGCACTCTGCTCACAAACCCCATTTAAATGTTCCATAACTGGACCTCCTAAAAGAGTCAGAGTTATTTCTGCAACTAGCACAAACCAGGAAACCTTCTTATAGGAACAACACAGTTTTTGCTGCTACCACTGAGTCAGGAAGCCTTCTCTTAAAAGAATTGTGCCTCTATTTGTTTCTAGCAACCAGAGCCCACCTGAGAAAATGCTGCTACCAAAAAGCAATGCTTAACTCTGTTCTTTTGGGACTAGAATTTCTTTCTTCCTTTCTTTCTTTGTTCATTAACCAATAAAAGAGACACATATACAGAAGGACTTCCCACATCAGATGTTGGTGGCATACATCTTTAATTTCAGAACTTCAAGGCAGGAGCAGGTGGATCTCTGTGACTTTGAGGCCAGCCTGGCCTACAAAGTGAGTTCCAGGACAGCCAGGACTATTACATAGGAAACCCTGTCTTGATAAACCAAAGAGAGAGAGAGAGAGAGAGAGAGAGAGAGAAAGAGAGAGAGAGAGAGAATAGAAATAATTTCAGATAGGATTATTGCTTTTGTGTGTATTGGCATAGAAATTTGATAAGTAACCCAGTCACTAATCATCAAATGGTAGTTATATAATTATAATTATATACATATATTACTAAACATTTTCTTCATAGGTATAGGTGAAATGTGGCCAAGTCTTATTATTTTAAGTGATGATAATGGGACCCTTTTAAACACATTTATGTTGTTGTCTGTGCGTCTTAGCTTCTGGCATTTATAATAGTTCATTTAGAAAGAATTCAATATGAAAACCAAATACCCCCAGATACATTTCCTTTCCCTTGAATTGATGTCAGAGAGAAAGTCAAGAGACCAATAGGAACTCTAGAGATTTGTTGCATTATTGCATTGCTGCATACCCAAGGATGTAATGTTTCTCTCAGAGTTCCAGATCCTTTAAACCTAACATAACCATTGATGGGGAAATGTGATGATCTGCATGGCCAAGGTCTGTAAGATGTATTCATTGGTATAATAACACTACTAATTCCACCTGAGTATCCTCAGGTACATTCAGCAGCACTATGTGTGTATTTCTGTGTTTTAAAGAATGGGATATCTGCTGGAAGATAATGGATTTTCCTCATAAAGAATTTCTAATGAGATAGTGCTTTAGTTAAACTCATCTTTCAAACTATCAACTTCTGGCTACTATGATACCTGATATACCCAGTAGTGCTCAAATTATAGGTCCACTTAAATTTTCATTATTCTAAAATGCTTCATTTGGCCTAATATGATGTCATGCTAGCCACACATTACTGCAGCAAATGTACTGTTAATCTTCTGATAGGAACTTTATATATTAAACTGTCAATTGTAGTGCTGGTACTAACTTATACCAAGGATATGTGTCTGTAACTTTTAATATGAAATATCAAATCTTCTGAGATATGGAAAGATCCTATAATGATAGCTTAGGAGTGAGGAATACGTATTAACTCCTTTTGTGGAAATACTCAGATGAACTATGTTTTTAAAACATTGTTGGTTATTATTACATGCCCTGACTTTCCTATACCTTTTAAAAATGTTGTTGGTATGGCAGACCTATGTATCCTAGTAACATTTATTCCTCACCTTCTGTAGGACAATGTTTTGCTCCAGCCTTAGGAAGATGTTAACCACTTCTTGTTCATTTGGGCTCAATATAGTATAATAATGGCATATTGCACCATTGTGCAGTATTAAAATGTTGTCAGTTGTTACAGTTTCCCTTGTGTTGTAGAGTATTTGTTTAACTATGTAAGATGTATTGTATTTGTTTGTGTTGCAGAATATTTGTTTAACTCTGTAAGAATGTGTTGCATTGATCTAACTATGCAAAACTGTGTTGTTTTTTTTTAACCTTGACTGCCTAAGGCACCTGACTGATCTAATAATAATCTGAATGGCCAATAGCAAGGGAGGAGGTATAGGTGGAACTTCCTGGCAGGGAGAGTAAGTAGGAAGAGGAAATTCTGCTCAGAGAAAAAAAGAAAGGGAGATGACAGGGAGATTCAAGGGGCTAGTAATACAGATACAGGGGAAGCAGGAAAGTAGGACATACATAATGAAAAAAAGGTAAAAGCCCCAAAGCAAAATGTAGCTAAATAGAAGCAGGTTAAATTAAGTTAGAAGAGCTAGTAAGACAAGCCTAAGCTAAGGCTGAACATTCATTATTAATAATAAGTCTTGGTATCTCTATTTGGGAGCTGGTTGGTGGCCCAAAGAAAATTCCAATTACATCCTTGACTAACAAAAATATAGAACAAGCACCAGAGCCTAAATTTGAAGACTACACTGTTGCTGCCTCCATTGGAACATGCACACTTGTCATTATGCTTTCTAATAGGTCTGGGACTCATTTGCCACATGGCTGTTGCATTTGGATCAAAGGTCATAAAATAGTCACTTTATCTAAGATACCCGTCTGGCATAATACACTAATTATAGGCACTAATTATTTAGTGTAATGTTAAAAATATCTGTTACTATTCAAGTATGTTCTTTTTTAGCAGAGTGTTGAAATTAACATAAATATAAAAGAAAGCTGAGTTCTTATCTCCATTCTTTTGGGCTCTAAAATGGATAGGGATATGAAAGTCTCCTATGTAATGTGAGATGTGATACTGTGGATTTTTTACCTTGGTTAAAATAAGGTACATCAGAGGCTTCCATGTGACCTTCCTAACTACAAGAGTTACAATTTCCAAATCTAAGGAGTGTCTTTGAAGTTATGGCTAATCGGTAAGTGTATGTGTGTATAGAAGGTCAGTCTAAATTACCAGGGCATGTTGTGTGAGCCTGATATGTAACAGAACTTTGTGGTCTGAGCACACAGTGTGTGCAGTTGAACACGGACAGTGTGTACAATTGGCGGGGAGGACTTTGATAATTTGGTCAAGTTTGATCTTATGTTCCATAGTACTGAAAATAATGGATCCCATTTTTATTCAGATGCAGCTAATGGAGAAAAATGGTTTAAGGCACCAAAGGGTCAGATACAGTATCTGGTTCCCTTGGTGGTCTTGCATCTTCCCCTAAAAAATCTACTGAAGCTCAAGAAAGTGAGAGTGAGACAGACTAAAAAGACAGGAAAAATTAAGATGAGGTGACAAGGGAAAGGAGCCCTTCAACCCAGACTCTGCATTAAGTGATTTGCCAACTGAGAATCTGGAATTCCAACAAAAGGTCACACTAAGATGGTTCAGCAGGTAACAGAACTTGAGGTACAAGCCTGGTAACCTATATTCAATCCTTGTAATCAAAGGCCACTCAAGCGTTAATACCAGAAAAAGTATATTAGGTTTTTATTGAATGATGGTTTTTAGCCCCTTGATTCTCCTCCGTTGATTGTTGGTCATATGTTCTTGCTTTCTGCCCTCATTGTCACATTTCTGACCTGTTGCTTCTGTGTTTAAGCACATTCCCTGTCCTCTCTCACTGTGGAGGTCTCGTCACATCCATGGTCAATGAAAAGTAGCTCAGTCCTATGGATCTGTAGGCTTCAACACAGGGTCACATAACATAGTTTCCCCCGAACTAATAGTTTATGTTCTCATCCCACCATGCTATGTGTTGGATGTTGCATCAGTTTCTAACCTCTATAACAGTATTAGATTTTCTGGCTAATATACTTGGTCCATTGTAGTATCCCTTCTGTAAGCATTCCAATACTATTCTCAACAACTGGTCATAGAGGTTCTGATGGTTCAACAAACTTAACGTGTACCATTAGTGTTGCTTTTATTTTTTATAGATGTATTCAATTACTTATTCTCTTCTGGAGTGTTATGTTGCATATAATGGAAAGGTGTTCTCAAATCAATGACTGTCATAGACATCATATGATCTACTTCCTTCAAAATCTATTCTCATGCACTCATCTGCTTTCCTGTACATTCTGTTGTCCATAGGCCCCTCCTCCTGTCAACTCTACCATATCTCATAGTGGGAAATGCTCTAATAATTGAACTGTAGCTACTGTCCTACTGAACAAGTAATAATGGAGGGGTGGACCCTAAGAAGGGTCTACATTTGTTTATAGAATAGAGCTTTGTGCATTTGACTTCAAGCAAATTAACTCCACATTCAGAGACTCAAGAGAAGTTCAGAAAAGACCTATTTTTCGGAGGGCCAAGCTGATGTCCTTAGACCTTCTGTCAAGACCCCATTCTACCCCAAGCATGACTATGATAGTCATACACTAGATGTGCCTGTATGAGAGTCTATACTTCTGTTGGGCTCAGTTCCTCATAAGTAAATGTCCTAATCCTTAGATCCGTCTGTATTGTTACTGAAAAAGGGTTCTGTCTCTCTCATGATTATCAGAGAAACCCTTGGAATGACTATTTTATCTATGAGCCAACAGCTAATCATTACTTTGTTAGCTTCCATTATTTTGTCCTTTGCAACAGCTTCATGACTCCATTGTTCTCACTTCAAGTTTCTCAACTTTTCATTTTTACTGATTCAAACAAACTTTTCATCAGTGAGAAAGTACACACAGTTCATCCTGTGGCAGGGCAATATGTGCTTCCCTGTAGCCCAGCAGTGGGTTCTCCTTGATGTTGGGCAGCAGGTAGTTGCTGCCTTCTTATTGCTGTTGTTCCAACCAACAGACCTGGAGTCCCATGGCAGACAGGATGAAATCTGCAACTTGGAGTAAAAGGGTTGGGTTTGGTTTCTGGTGAGAACACTCTCTGAAGACACTTCCTTCATGCTGTATCTTCACAGGAGAGAAACAGCTGCCTCAAGTATCCCTTTCCCTGCTAGAGCAACAGCTCTGCCAAGTCTGGGCTTCATTCCTTTCTTCAAGTCACTTTGTCTTCTGCACAGTTATAAACAGTGTGAGTTGGACACTTCACTCTGCAATTTTTGGAACTTCTATCCTGCTATTTTTGCCATAAGGTAAAACCTGTCTTCACTGTCCCCATTACCAGCTGTAACTCACCTGGTGTTGGATGGTGCTCCCTGGGCAGTGCCTCAGCGAAAGCCATCTCTCAGTAAAACTGGCAAACTCTGAGAACTCTGAGCAGCAACTGAGATAACTGCATTCAGCTTAACAATCTCTCTTAGATAACGGCAAGACAAGTTCAGTGGAAAAATGTGAAGATACCACAATTCTGAAAAGTCATACTTGAATCACAGAATTCTCATAGATTGCTTTCTTGTTTCTTTGCCTCAGAAACACTTTCTTCCAGTTTTGTCTTCATCGTCTTCAGATGCTGATCACTAAAACAATCTGCACAAACTTCAGACCATGACAACCTTAAAGATGGTTCCCAGGGAACAAGTTAGCACTGTAGGAAAGCAATAGAAGTGCTATAGAAATATAAAAATTTAAAGTAAGGACTATTGTTTTGTATGTATCAAATATTAACATGTCAGAACACTCACTAAAGTTATAATAAGGCTATCTATAAGAAGAATTGCTACAAAACTTATATAAACTAAGCAATTGAAAGAAAAATAAATATATAATTATAATCAATATTAAATATGCATTATATAATAGTATCATTTATGAAATAGGCCTTTTAATGAAGCAACAATTTTCACTTGTATATGCAAACTCAATAAATTGCAGTTCAATGAATTGTAAACTTAATAATTAAAATTCAAAATAGTGCATTCTTTATTCAAAGTCATTTTTTATGCTGAAAATAATCTCTCTTGTTAGAGAAGAACACTTCAAGAAGACCAGAATATTTGTAACTGCATATTTTTAATTTTATTAGTTAATTGTAGATTGGAGTATTTCCACTGTATTTAGTCATAGCAAAGCTAGTTTGTGTCAACATACGTAGCTCCCCAAATATGATAAAGGATAGGTTGATGGTTGTGGTAACTGGAGAAATAGATGAGGAATTGGAATATTTGGTCCCCAGTGGGTGGTGCTGACTGGGATGGCTATGGAGTCTGTATAGTTCAGAGTCTTGCTGGAAGAAGTATGTCACCACCATAAAGACTTTGATAAAACCTCCTTCTGTAGTATGAGTATCAGGACATGTGGAAAGAGGCAAGAAGGTAACACATGAAGGAAGCCAGTTGGCTGAGCACAGCCTGGGAACCATTTCTTATCTGGTTTCCTGTAACAGAGAAGTATAAAAGAAGCCAGAAACATATAATCACAATAAAAGACATGTGCTACATTAATGGTCTTTAAAGGGACATAAAGGTTCATGGTACCCCATTTTTGAACATATGCCTAAATTTCTAGGCTATTTCTACCCTTGAGTTCAGTTTCTCTTTAACTTATCTCTATTTCTGTAACTGTTTGTCTCTGATGTAGAGTTTTGTCCTGCCACAAAAGAAGTTGGAAATCTTACCAGCTGATCCTCAGGCACTGGTCTGCACACCAAATGCCTCATTGTTAAAAATTTTAAAGTCAACATTTAAAGGTTCTCTAACTGGTCAACTTAATCTCTATTGGTGTGAGTAAACACTGAGACCAAGGCAACACATAAAAGAGTGTTTAACTGGGCATGTAGTTCCAGAGGGTTAGAGTCCCTCATTGAGGAACAAAGTCATGGTAACAGGAATAGCTGAAAGCTCACATCTTAAAACAGAAGCATGAAACTTTTGAAACCCCAAAGCCTGTCATCAGTGAGATACTTCCAACAAGGATGCATCTAGTCTGCCCAAACAGTTCTGCCAACTGGTGACTAAGTATTCAAATGTGTGATCCTTTGGAGGCCATTCTCATTCAAACCACACAATCAGCTTCTCATGCTCTTTACTCATATTCTCACATTATTCACAACAAGAAGTTATATCTCACTGGATTTGTAAGTTTTCATTAGTCCAATTACAGTGCTCATGTTCTTACTTTCAAAATTGCTGGCAGTTTTATGGTCCATAATAAAATGCTAAACTGTTTATGTACCAAATGGAATAAATGATGGAAATCTGGTATTTGTGGGCTTCATCTCAACAGAGACATAGTCCCATTGTCACTTGATATTGTAGTTTGCTAATACCTGGCCAAATTGGAATTACAAAAGTAGCTATCAAGAAAATGTCTTGTTTTATCTTGTTCCAACTTTGCTTTGAAAAAAAATGACTAGAAAGGGAGAATTAACTAATCAAGTTTACTTTTATAAAAGAAACTCTGACAAGTTGTCCTTAGTTATGTCATATCACAGGTACACCCATGTTCATGCACTCAAACATACACATGCACCGTACATAGGTCTATCCTTACAGAGATAAAAACAAAAATTTTGAATGAAGCTGAAACCATGTTCTCAGTCAGCTTTGGGCAATGATGACACTCGGCAGTAAGTTAACTTTGGGAATCCTTGATGTCACTACTAACTTCAAATCTAAAAGGAGTCACAGTGTTGTGTTCTGTAAAGTCCCAGAACTTCACACTGACAGTGAACTGTGGTTATAGGGTTATATTACTTGAGATGTCTGTAGACTAAAAGAAGTTGACCAAAACATTTTTGTAGTCACAAAAATGAGCAAAAAACTAAGAAATAAACCATCTTTCAACATTTTTATCTTTATGTGAACCATCATCCAGATAAATCTATAGTCTATAAATAAGAATAGTTTCTATGAATGTGACACTGTAATTGGGTTATCCTAGACTTTTCTATTTGTATGTTAGTATTTAATATTTGAATCAGTCCATGAAAGATCTGAAGCCAGTTTCCCATAGATTCCTTAGAATATCTAACAATTTACATAAACTTTATTTATGACTAAATATTGTAGAAAAATAACAGTACTGGGGAAAAACTCAACAACTATATGTGTACATGTTTGTCTCAGCCTTATAAGTGTGTGTGTATATATATGAGAACATACACACACATGCATGTTCTCAAATCTTAACTCTGCATAAGCTGAAATAAGTTAATCAAATATGATTAGGATAAAGAAAACTTTCATCAACCATTACTTCCTACCCTATCTCTATGTTGTCTCATGTAAGATTTATTTAATGACATGGTGCATTGTATTTCCTTAGCTGTATGACACCCATTAACAGGCTGGAAGTGTTTCTGATGTTTCCCTGGGAGCTGTTTCTTTCTGATCTTATTGTAGGTGGGCTTTCTCATCACTTTGCCATCCCCTGAATTCCACAGCAATTTTTAAGCATTCCTGCTTTGGTGGTTTTTCAACAAGGTTCACGTCTTAGATTTCATCTAGACTGATATTCATGATAGGGCTCATTATTTGTGTGCATGTTCATTTTGATAGTATGCATAGGGGTAGAAACAATTGTTCTTGGGAGATAATGTCAGAAATAGATCTGTGTGTTTTTCTCCAGTGGTCTCATTTTTCTAATCTAACTCATTTATTACACTGGAACATCTGGAGGTAGAAAAATAAAGCTCTAACACCTGTTGAAAAATGATCCTATCTCAAACCAGAAATAATTTGTTTTAGCTCCATCATACCATACAAGAGAAACAACCAAAGGCTTAATGAACTGGGCTCCAAACTTCATTTTCTCTATTATAGACATTAGTACTTTACCTATATTTTGGTGAGAAGTAATAACTCCAAGCCTGTGACCTGGGATTACAGTCAAAGCAGAACAAAACAAAGTGCTCAGTTAGAAACGTGAGTTTGAATCCCCATTCCAAAGAATTGGTTTGTGTAGACACAGCTTCATCAATCAATCATATTGAATTTCATGTATGTTAACACGAAAAAAATATCAGTCTTGTGAGAACGAAGGTGAAGAGAGGCTATATTTAAGTAAATAAATAAGTAAATCATTCAGGAAAAATGTTCTGCAAAAGTTCTGTTTTTCTGATGTGATTCTTGTAGTGGTGTATTATCTTATATGTGACTGATATGTTTTGGGGTTGTCTAAAACTCAGTAAGGTTAAAACAACTTGAAAAAGGAAAATACTCTATACAAGTATACATACAGAATAACAAAAAATGCTAACATATATTAATGTACAGGTCCAGTCTATGTACCAAGATTTGGGATGCAACTTTCAAAGTGTGGTTAATAAGCCCTTGCTTCAAAAATGAGTTTGCAAACAGTCATTCACTTCTCATTGCCATTAAAGAAATTAATTTGAAAGCAACAGCCATGACCATATTAGAAGCTGGGTTATCCAAATGACAAAAAGATTCAGTTACAAGGTAATTCCGTGGCATTTAATGAATGGATATTATATAATGAGTGTGGTAAATGAGGAGCTGAGGAAAACATGCCGTAACATAGTAAACATATAATAAATCTTGAAAATAAATTTCCTTGACCAAGAAAAGAATGTTTTCTGCTTTTGAGGGCATTTTTAAGCAGTTGCATATTAAGGAAAAAACTACTTAATCAACCAGATTAGGGGAATAGAGCCTAGAGATTAATGGAGTGTAGCAAACGTGTCAGTCAGAATTCTGCTATGTGAATTATATTCCCCACTCAGTCACTTAATTCAGCAGAACCTTTGGCAAGCACTTAGTCAGGATGATCCTTCTTTGTCTAAGAAATTTAAGGCATCAAATAAACTCAGCACAACACCTCAATTAGCTTAGCTTAAAGCACATGATGAATGTATGTAAATGTACATTGTAGATCTAAATATGTGCTTATATCAGTGGCAATTCATTAATAAAAATTGAATATTTAATGAATATACTCTCATGACTGCTATGGAAGAATTATATTAGATTTTTGGCTTTTATCATTAACAGAAGTAAATTTCATTAGGGTTAAAAGAGGAAATGTGTACTAAAATTTTGGTTACAAAAAGGAGATGAGACTATTATTTTGGATCAAGATGAAATATCAAGGGATCTTACAGAACCACGTGAACACGCATGCACACACACACCCCCCACACACACCCCTACAGATATCCACCTATTCCCTCATGTACTCAATCATTTTTATTCTCACACAGCCACATTTCATATTCACTAGTCAATGTGCTCACAGTCACACTTATGTTCACTGCTTTGCACTCATCTACCTATACACGCCAACATACTCCAACATACTCACAGGGGCATGTCACCCTCACAGACGTGCACACAAACAGATGCATATCCTTACACACTGAGCACACACCATCACTCACTGTCCTATACAACACACCCCTTTAAGCATGCACACATTCATATTCGTACCCCAGGCATACAAAATACAGATCCAAGTCTTTTTTTTTAAAAAAAAATGTTTTTTCATTGAATTTTATTGAGCTCTTCATTTTTCTTTGCTCCCCTCCCTGCCTCTCCTCTCCCCTTCAACCCTCTCCCAATGCCCCCAATGCTCCTAATTTACTCAGGAGATCTTGTCTTTTTCTACTAAGTCTTCTTTAAGATACTGTACTATAAGTGACACAGGACATTGGTTTTCTTCATTTGCGTCCATGCATATGTGCAGGTGCATGTGCATAGCTGTGTTGTGGAGGGCATGTGAGATACAACACACATATAGAAGTTGAAGAATGACTTCTAGAAGCCAGGTCCCTCCTTTCACCTTTGCAAAGACCGCAGTGATGAAACTCCATGAGACCTAATCCACAATCACTTTACCCATTGAGGCATCTCAGTTGTCCTAGGGACAAATGAGTGACTTGAATCCTATGACTATCTTAGCTTATTTTCTTAAGAAAACTGTTGGAGTGGTACCGGGAAAATGAACTGAGGCAGAAGGCAGGATTGAAGAGACCGAATTGTGAGAGGAGGAAGACTTTGGTACTAGGGTTACAGTACAGTCTGTAAGAGGTGACAGAGCCAATATAGGTCTAAAGGAAACAAAACAGAATTATGTAATCCTATATCCTTGTGTCCATCACGGCATGATTATCAATGGTAGGGTGCAGAAACTTTAAGCAGAAACCTTGCAGAAGAAGATAAGTCACTAGTGGCAGACCTTTAGTGGTATCTTACCTCTTACTGGCTGGTGTCTGGTAGTCTGTGGACTATAATCAACTTGTTCTGGTTGCCTGCCTCTGTAGATAGAGCTGCTCCAGTGGCCGTGCCTTCCCCACCATGATGAACTGTTTCACCTGAGTCAAGAAGCCAAAGGAATCCATCCTCTCCTGAGCTCACTTTGTCTGGTGTGTTGTACCATCGATTAGGAAAGCACATAATGAAAATGCATTGACAGGACTCAGCATGGCTGCTCTGGCAGATCTGCTCATGTCTGGGACCTAAGTTTTGGGGAGTGGTTTTTAGGAAGAATTTGGAAGAGTTGGAACTTGGAAATAGAGAAACCCAGGAAGAGTAAGAAGAACTTAATGAGTCATTGTGGTAGAATCTTAGGAAACCAAAAAGCCTATAAAATGAGGATAATAAGGATTATGCTTATGAAATTTTAAATATCAAGAATTATACTAAAAGATGGCTAGAGTCTGTTCTTTCTGCCAAAGAATATGGCTATATACTGCCCAGGTACTGAAATGTTGCATGAACCTTAATTCCAAAGTAGTGATAAATATACTGGTGAAGGAAAATTTCAGGAGAACCTAATATTTATGGTGTTACATGGCTGTTACTTGCTCTTTTTAGCCAGGCTTGTGCTGAAAATGCAGAAAGAATAAAAATAAGTGGTACAGAGAGATGTGCAGCGTGGGAGGGTGAGTGTCTTTAACCTACAGATCAAGAGGCTGAAATTGATAAAGAGAAGCTGCACACTTTGAACTGGGGAAGTAGAAAATGTGGTCTGGGGAATCGACGCCATTCATTAAAGGCACCAAGGTGTGAAAATACAAATTAGACTGAAATACTTTCTTTAAAAAAGAATGCCTAAAAATACCAAGACATGCCCTCCTGGCAATTGCACAAGGAAATGTCTCCCTACTTCAGCTATAAGGCATTATTTGGAAATTACCTCAGCCATGGTCTAATGGGGCCAGGATATTTCTCAGCTTAGTAGATGATGTCAATGCCTGTGTAGTGCTGCTTCTGGAGGCTCAGGGACCGCAAGAATTAGGAAGTTGTAAGACTCACCTCAAGTTTCCAGAGGAAAACATGGGAGACTAGGCAAGGTCAGATCACCTGAAGAGAGGCTCCTAAGCTTCAGAACACAGCTACGAAGGTGAAGCCCAAGCTTAGTGGAGGACCTAGTGAAATACGGTAGGTACATTTGCCTAGAAAAGATCCAGGCACCAAGTGCAGCCGGCTTGAGAGAGGCCATGGCTGCTATACATGTTACTACCATACATCTGAGATTACAAAGCCTACTGAAGATCAAATGACATCATCACACGTCCTGATTCTGCAAATGGAGCTGTCTAGGTCAGGGTTTGTCCCGCCGGGTATGAGTCTTTCTAGGTCAGCTCTCTCTTTGTGATTCTCCTAGCATTATCTTTCTGGATGGGAACATTTGTTTTGTTGTGTCATTTATCAGGAATGTACAAGGATTTTACTTGCCAGGGCTCACAGTTTAGAGACTGAATCTCAGGAACAATACTGAATGATGAAAGAGTTCTTGACATTAGATTGAACACATTCTGCATTTGGAGAACTAGATGTGAACCTGTGGTCAGCAAGGAATAGACTGATTGGACTTTTGCCTGTATGTTCATGTGTTCCATACTCAGTCTGGTCTCATTCTTTTAGGAAACTGTGGACACTTTAGGTGACACCTACTGGAAAAACAGGTGGGGGAAGCACCCAGAGGGCAGAATATTTCTGGACACCTTCTCTCTTGTTTTTAGCATTCTACCCTTCACAGTGGTTCTCAACCTTCCTAATGCTGTGGCCCTTTAATATAGTTCTTCATGTTGTGGTGACACCCCAACCATAAAATTATTTGATTGCTACTTCATGACTATAATTTTACTATTGCTGTGAATTGCAATATTAATATATGATATGCAGGACATATGATACACGACTACAGGAGGTCACGACCCACAGGCTAAGATCCACTGCCTCAAGACAAGACTTGCTGCTACTCACTCCCACAAAGAAGAAGCTCCAGTCACTATAAAGTTACTTTGGAAACATTTGATATTGCCATGTTCTGCCAATATGTCCATACTCTCTGATTCAAGAACAACTTACAAAATCTAATATCACAAAGGGTTTCTTTGAAATATTTTTAACATGCATATCTGAAATCTGCATACATTTAGGGAGTTTGTTTACACCCATAACAACAGCAAAAATCAAAGCCATCATTTTCTCTGCTGTTAGTAATGGAATGTTTGCTCATTTTCATTCTCTCTGTATGTCTGTTCAAGGTCATGCTCCAAATGCATTAAAGAAATCTAATTAGCTATCATGGATCCAGAAAATCTGTGGGTAAGACAGGGCTCTTGATTAAGATTCTATGTATAATCTAGTTGAATTGTTGTTAAGTTGTTGCAAAGACATTGAGTCATGGGTAAATAACAGTTGGTACATACCCATGGGACTCTACATGCATTTAACAGAAATTGACATACAAAATTCAAAATAAAAAGACAGTCTCTGTACAGAAGGGACTTAGAATTGTCACACATCAGCTAAAAGACAAATCTATCCCTGTCATTTCCACTCACAATTTCTAACCTTCCTACTCAGGTTATAGGAGAAGAAGTATCCAGAGGTGTTTGCCATTCTTTTCCATTTTCCTTTTCTTGATTTTTTTCATTGAAAATAGGTTTTTTCTTATATAATACATCCCAACTACAGTTTCCCTTCACTCTACCCCTCCTAGAAAACCCACATCCACTCTCCCTAAGATTCACTCCTCCTCTACTTCCTCTCCAGAAAAGAGCAGGCCTCCAAAAGACAACAGCCAAATAGGAAAAATCAAGATACAATAAGACAAGGCTAATGTGTTCCTATCACAGCTGGACAAGGTAACCAAATAGTAGCAAAGGGATCTCACGAGAAGGCAAAGGATCAAAGAAACACCTGTTCTCCCTGTTAGGATTCCCATAAGAAACACCAAGCTAACAGCCATGACATATATTCAGAAGACACAGCCCAGACCTATGCAAGCCTAAAGCTTGCCATTTTAGCCTCTGTGAGGCCATGTGAGCCCTGCTTAGTTGATTTGAAGCAGAGTTTACACCCTGTTTTCTGAACTGTTGTTTCCAACAACAACTCAGCTGAGTCTTCACAAGGTCTCTCAATATACTCAGTACATCTGTCATTGAAGGTATGACCAGTGCTTCTCCTTGACCAGACATTATCCAAGCCCCTTCATAAGCTCTTCTCCTTGAGGGACCAGAGGGAGTAAAGACTTATTGGCTAGGACCAGTTCAGCTTTGGAAGTATCTCTTGAGCCCTGAGAAGAGATATGCAGCCGACACTAACAGGCTCCGCAAGGCTGATCTTGCTGATGCCAGGATTATGAATTCCTCTGTGCTGCGTTGTTATATTTTTTATGCTTAAACATGCAACACATGCTTCGTCCTTCAGAAAGATAACTCTACATATTAATGTTCTTTTAAGGAAATACCTACAAATACCCAGCCCAAACTCAGCAAAGCCCTAGTCTTCACTTGTGTGAGCAGCAGAGATTGCTTGCATCCCACTCCTCTTGACTGCATTCTGTAACATTGACCTTCTGTGAGCTGGATGCTCTCATAGAACTTTAGACGGCTACAGAACATTTGATTGCACCAGACAAAATTGAATATTATGTATCAAGACTGATTTTAATGAATGGAGTAAAATAAAATATTCAAAAATTCAAAAATAGTAGACTGAGACTATACCAAGTAATTTTGAATTATAAGAAGACATGATAATCAATGTGCCCTAGATGTGAATGAAATTAAAAATTTGCATTAGCACAGGCTGTCTTATCACAATTTGGTCTAAAGTAAGATGAAATGATCCCCAATATAAATGATGTGGGTAAGTTACTAACATGTCTCTATTAATTTTTAACAAGTCAAAGATGACGATAGAGATCCAAAAATAAAAGGAGAGAGACTCCTAAACCTTGGGAAAGCATCAAGAATGCCTGGACATCAAGAGGAAGAATCAGGGAAGTGTCCAAGCAGATGGAAAACAAAACCCTCTAGAACAGAGTGGAAAAATGTACAGAATGTTAGACTCCAGATCTTAGGGCAGACAGAGGTTTTAGACAGTTTCACACCCTGCCAATCTGTCACTCACGAATGGGAAGGCAGCAATAAGGAA
The DNA here is from genome assembly GCA_001685095.1 of Ellobius talpinus. NCBI lineage: Eukaryota > Metazoa > Chordata > Mammalia > Rodentia > Cricetidae > Ellobius > Ellobius talpinus. The sequence continues at coordinate 16,083 of LOJH01014570.1, forward strand.
TTGCTCTGCTTTCAAAGGGCTTAAAGAATTTTCCCCAATTCTGCTTTTTGGTTTTTGGATGTTAGACTGAGTCTCTCTCTCTCTCTCTCTCTCTCTC
>LOJH01014571.1:5409-23680 GCA_001685095.1 Ellobius talpinus
TAGATAGATAGATAGATAGATAGATAGATAGATAGATAGAAAAAGATAGATATGCATATATAAGTTTATGTATGTATTTACAAATATATTTATTTAAAGCAGGTTTAAAATGTCAGAAGATCAATTTTAAAAGTAGAAAGAGCTTATTTTTTAGGTAGAATAGAAGAGCTATATGATTATAATTAGTTCAAATTTTGTGAAAATAATGCACAAAGGGCTTCAGGTAAAAGTTCAATGTATGTATGTATATATATGCAAATGGAAATATGAAAATATTATATAGTTCAATAAATAACTTTGAAAAGGGACAGTACTGGGGTCTATATTAAATTCCATCCACATTTACATGTGTATTCTACTGCAAATCCTATCCAAAATAGCCTGAAGTATCTGAAGTATTTGTTTTTCAGAAAGTGAAGTCTCGCAGCTATATTCTTTTTTCAAAAAAAATCTTTATTCCATGAGAAATTTTTCCACAGAAAGGCAGCTAAACAGGATGTACCCAGATGGCAAGCCAGTTACAGTTTAATTAATCCACTAAAAGCCATTCAGATTTCAGTAAGGGTAATGTAATTTTGAATAATAGTACAGAAAAAAAAATCACTAAACATTCTAAAGTTTTATTACAGCGGCAAGAGAAGAGCCACTATAGAGTAGTTAAGTTTGAGTTGAAGTTTCCACTATACATGCTAAAATCTTAGATTTTAATCTCCTGGACTATTTTATTCTTGAAACTTAAAGTAAGTTTAAAATATCAGGATATGTATTGGCAACCTTATAAAAGAAGAAATAGCTTATTTTTCATGTAGAATAGAAGAGCTATATGATTATATTGAGTTTAAATTTTTTTAAACTAATTCACAAAGAGCTTGAGAGTTTGCTTAAGATTTCCAATAGATAAAAACTTCAAAGTTGTCTTTTAAGACACTTGATCATTTATCACAGCTGAAAGTCATGTCCTAATATTATATGATGCTCTTACCTCCTCAAGGTTGATTAAACATGAAGCTATTAAGAGATCACCCCCATACTTGTGTGACCACATTTCCATGAACAACTGAGTTAAAATAAGAATACTAGGAGGGACTAGAAAGGACTAGAAAGAGAACTGCGGGCAGCTGGAAGATGGGCTTGGACAGAAGAGTAGACTCAAGTGAGGATGCACAACGAAAGTGTGCATGAAAACAGTGCCAATTGTTATATATCAATTACTAGAGAAAATCATAAAAATAAATAACTACTAAAAACACATACAAAAGAGTGATTCAGAATAAATGAAATCAACTTTTTAAAGAAAATTTACATGAAGAAATTAAAAAGCAATTGTCAAATAAGGAGGTATCAAACATGACATTAAAATAGATTATACATGATATCTTGTCCTAATATATTAAATATTCTTTGATCTAGTAATATCATACAAAGAAAGGAAAACATTAATAGTCTTGTGAAAGTGAGAAAAAATGATAGAAATACTAATAAAATTAGAATCGTCAAAGTAAACAAAAGTAAAACAGTCTTTGACTATGGTATGGCATGTTCCAGTTCCCTACAGCAATGCTGGCAGCATTCTCAGTCCCAGTAAAGGTCTGACAACCTGACCGTTTCCCTGTCAGTTGAGAAATTTAAACATTTCAGTTGGTGCCAGATAGTCACTGGTAACTCCCAGATAGTCACTGGTAACTCCCAGATAGTCACTGGTATCTCCCAGATAGTCACTGGTACCTCCCAGATAGTCACTGGTACCTCCCAGATAGTCACTGGTAACTCCCAGATAGTCACTGGTAACTCCCAGATGGTCACTGGTAACTCCAGGCCTCTGGTTGGAAAAAGCAAAGAAACGCACAAACCACACAAAGCTGAGTGACTGACAGATACAGATATTGTGCTCGCCTTCGTCTGAAAACTGTTTAGAGAACATTCAGAAAGACAACAAAACTTTTCAGTCTAGAGACAATGGTTCTGAATCACAACTAGATATCATTTCCAAATTTGACCTTCTTGCTCCCATGCTAGATCCCGAGAACAGTGACGAGGAATACTTGATCAAGATGGGAAAGTGTAGCTGGATTCGTAATCAGGGAGTGTATTTCTTCACATGTTCATTTGAAAGGCACTCACTGAATTTGGAATACCAGCCACTACAAAAGGCAGTCAGAATAAGGAAAACAGTAAAGTTTAACATCTGCTAATACATACACAAAAATATTGAATAAAAAAAGGTTTCAGGAAAAAATATTTGTTTTTTTGCTAGAAATAAATATAGAAGAGAAGGAAGTACTGACTATCTGGACAAACAATACTACGAAAGCATTTATGAATAGAGTATTTTCCCAAAGAGAAACTGCATGAAAAGTGAAAGTTTAAATACAATTTAACAAGGGAGTGGAAGCTGTGGACCCACAAAGGAGGTCAGAGCTGACCCAGGGCAAGACTCAGAGGCAGGGAAGTGTTGTAACAATGGGGCTACTAAACCAGGGGTCTGGCAGAGTAGACTTCCAATATGATGTGGACAGCCACAACCAGCAGCAAAGAGGGAAGGAGCCAGGAATTTGTTGAATCCTGGATAGTTACTGTTATTGAAGACAGTGGTGGAATCTCAAGAGGAAACTAGGGACAGAAGAATACCTGCAGGAAAATACCATTGAAAACATAAAGAACATTGCCAATAAAATCAGTGAAGAAAAAGTTCCAAGCCTATGTAAAGACAGGCCAATTCAGACAGAAGTCAAACAATCAAACCCAAATAGAACTCCAAGTAACATATAATAGTTAAAACACAGAATAAAGAAGGGGAATTGAATATTCAAGAGAGGTCAAGTCACTTAAAAGGGCAGGTCCATCATAGCAATGCTAACTATTAAAAGAAAGTGTTTTAAACCACAAGGGTTTAGAAAAAAATTAAAAGTGCTAAAAGACCACAATTACAGCCATAACTGTTATACTCCACAAATCTATTAAAGTTGAAGAGAAATAAAAACTTCCCATGATATAAAAAGACTAGAACAGCTGTGCAAAGAATACTGAAACCCCTGGGACTCACAGGGAATAAAAATATAGAACCAGGAAAGCTTATCAAAAGAGGTCTAAGATGATGCCACAAAAATCACCAAAAAAACAGGAATTAAAACACATATGTCAGTAATAACTAGTAATAAGAATGTCCTCAATCCCCCTATAGAAAGAGACAGACAAGCAAACGGGATTAGGAAACAAGATCCATAATTTTGCTGCCTTCAAGAAACATACCTCAGCATCAATGACAGATACCTCAGGGTAAAAGAATAGGAAAAGGATAGTCCTAGCAAATATAACCAAGAAATAATCAGGGTATCTGACAAACAGACCTCACCAAAACTAATTAAAAGAGATAAAGAAGGACACTTTGTATACATTATACAAATAATCCACCAAGATGATACTACAATTCTAAACAGATAATAAAAACATAGGTGCATCCAGGTTCATACAACAAATACTACTAAATGAAAAGCACAAATTAACCCCAACACAGATATAATATGTGATTTCAACACCTACCTCAGGAATTGATATGTCATCTAGACAAAAACTAAACAGAAAACAGTGGAGTTACATGATAAAATAAATCAAATGAACCTAAAAGACATGTACAGAACACTACAGCCAAAGCTAAGCAATACACATTCTTCTCAGTACTCCATGGAAATTTCTCCAAAATCGTCCACATTATTATGACATATAGCAAGTCTCAACAAATACTACAAAATAAAAATAGTATCATGTATTATTTTGGACAACAATTGAATAAATATACAATAGAATCACAAACTCATGTAGACTAAACAATATAGTATTTAATAATGAATGGATCACTGAAAAATACAAAAGGGAAATAACAAAAATCCTAGGCTTGACTGAAAACAAGACAACAGGGAAATCTATAGAACACAATGAAAGCAGTGTAAGAACAGAGTTAAGAGCACTGTTAGCAGTTTGCTTCTACTGCTAGGATAAGTACAATGAATGACCAAAACAACTTGGGGGAAGAAAGGACTTATAAAATGATCACACTAGTTTGGGAAGGAGAGGACTCACTTCATCTTACAATTTACAGTCCATTATGAAGGGACGTCATGGCAGAAACTCAAGGCAGGAACCTGGAGTCAGAAACTGAAGCAGAGCATGAAAGAACAGTTTCCTGGCTTGCTCCCTACAGTTTTCTAAGCCTGCTTTCTTATACAACTGAGGACCACCTGCCTAGGTGCCAAGTAGGCTGGGCCCTCCTACATCCATCATTAGTAAGAACATGCCCTACACACTTTTTGCCTACAGGATAATCTGACAGGCATTTTCTCAGTTGAGGCTTTCTCTTCCCAAATAACCCTAGCCTGTACCAACTTGGTTAAAAACAAAACAAACTAACCAGTACAAATACCAAGTGCCTGCATTCAGACACTGGAGAGATTTCAACTTAAAAACTTAACACTGCACCTTCCAGACTTGGAAAAACAAGAACAAGCCAAGCCCAAAAGTAGTAAACAAATTGAAAGCACCTAAATCAGGGCAGAAATCAACGAAATACAAATGAAAATAACAATGTAAAGAACAAATGAGACAAAAAGTTGTTTCTTTGGAAATTTAATCAAGCTTGAAGAACCCCTAGCTAAATTAGCCAAAAAAAAAGATACACATCACTATAATCTGAAATGTGAAGTGAGATACTGAATGAAACAGGTATCAAGGAAATTATGAAAATCATAAATATATCATAAAACCCCTATTCCAATTAGAAAATCTAAAAGCAATGGATTAATTTCTAGATGCATATAACATACAAATTAAACCAAGATGAAATGAGGTAAACAGATACATAACCAGTGACAAGACAAAAGCAGTAAGTAAAAGGTTCCCAAGTAGAAAAATCCCAAAACTAGAGGAATTCAAGGAAGGATTCTGCCCAACCTTTAAAGAATTAACTCCTTGTATTCATTTATAAGTAAATATCACCTGCTAGGTAAATGATAATCAAGCTACAGTCCGCAGACCCAGAGAGGTTAAGTAAAGAGGAGGACTCAAGGGAGAAGAATGGACCTTCCAGGGAAGGGGAAATAGAACAGATTTTGTAGGTGGACTGGAGGCGGATGGGGACAGGAACAGGAGAGATCAAGTTGGGGTGGGAATAGAGAGACAGTGCCAGAAAGGGACAGACGGAATTGCAGGACACACACACAGACACACACACACACACACACACACACACACACAAAGAGGCAGCCCGTAGAATGGGAGAAAATTCTTTGCCGTTATAAATACAACAGGGAATTAGTGTCTACAATATTAAAAAGGAAAGAAAGAATACAAAGGACTACTAAACACTTTAAAGTGTCCAACATCCTTTGCTATTATTGGGAAGTGCAGGTTAAACTGAAATTATTTTCAGTTTCTCTCTCACTTAAGCTGAAGGGAAAACAAGGGATAGCAAATGCTGGCATAATGGTGGGTACAGGGGAACTCATACATATTGTTGCTGAGAATGTAAACTAGTGTAGCCACTTCGGATTTTAGATTTCAGTCTGGTGGTTTCTCACCAAAGTAGAAATAGGAATATCAATATAACAATTGTTATATTGTTTTGCTTGGGAAATAATTATAAGCAAATAAATAATTTGTACAAGTTCAGGACAGATACAACTTATTTCAAAACATTTCAGCTAGTGATTATCAAACCTATAGATACTGAGGGTCAACTGTGGAGATGAATGATGACTCAGTGTCTTAGTTCCTACTCCTCTTACTGTAGTAAAATACCCTGACAAAAGCAACTCAGAGAATAAAAGGGGTTATTTGAGCTCACAGTTCAAGGAAAGCCTGAAGCAGTTGGCCACACTGAATGCACAGTCACCATATAGAAGCAGAAAATGATGAGTATCCATGCTTGCTTACTTTCTCCTTTTTCTTTCTTTTTTTTAAATATACTAATTTAATTTCGGCTCTCCCTTACTCCTCTCCCACTCCCCCTACCTTCCCTTCACCCCTTACCCCTAGTTCATGCCTTTAATCCCAGCACTCAGGAGGCAGAGGTAGGCAGATCTCTGAGTTCAATGCCAGCCTGGTCTACAGGGCGAGTTCTAGGACAGTCAGGGTTGCTTTCTAGGTCCTCCCACTTTAATCAACCTCATCTATGCAGTCTCCAAAGGCATGCCCGGAGGTTATGTATTCCCTCCCAAGTGTGCCTAGACCTGTCAAATTGACATCAGCACTAATGGTCAAAGGGAGTAAAATGCTTGCCACAGAAGCTTATCTTAGGTCCCTAGAACCCAAACCAAAAATAGATACCACGGCATATGCCTGTAACCACTGCTGGGATGGCAGAGACGAGCAGATCACAGGGGCTGGTCCACTCTAGCCCAAACAGTGAACACAACATTCACTAACAATCTCCCTCTAAAAGTAAGGTGGAAAGTGACAGAGGAGGACAACTGGCATACATAAACACACACACACACAGACACACACACACACACACACACACACACACACGACATCTCTACTTGGTATATTCTGTATTTCTACATGCATTTCCTTTTTAATATGTACCATATAGAACATTCATTAAAATGCAAACGTTTAATTTACATTTAAATATGGAAATTTATTTAAATTTTCACTCAACTAAGGAAATGGTACTCTGGTATTACAAAGGTAACATTTTAAAAAAAATCTCTCACCTTTGTTGAGTGATGAGACTCACTTTCTGGAGTTGATGAACAGGGTTCTCCTTGTGATCCCTTAAGCTTTTCTTTTAATTTTATATTTTCTTGTTCTTTTTGAAACAGTTGATCCTGAAGATTAACAACACTTTGTCGGAGCACAGCTTCATTTGATTTTGTAGTTTCAAAACAAATATGTAATTCATTATAAAGCTGTTTAAAAACAAATCCAAAATGACAGAATCAACAAAGTAATTATGTGAGTGTGTGTGTGTGTGTGTGAACTATATGTGGACATATACTTGCCCTTGAGCTATGTTAATAGCCCACAAGCAGAAACAATGTGGAAGTGACTGAGTTAAATATCGATACAAAATTACAGCTGGCATTCAAAAGGGAAAATGCAATATCAGCCAGGGCAACAGACAAGAAGAGTGTTAAGTAGAAAAGGAAAAGAAGGGGCATGATTCAAAGCCAGTTATTCTCACCTGCAGGGATTCACATTAGAAAACAATTCTATTAGAATGGAACAATTTAAAAAAATCACTCTAAAGATCTCAGAAATGTGAAAAAGCATGTAATTTGTTAGGAAAGGACAAAGAAGCATACTGCATATTTCACTGGGTTCATTGAGTTTAAATGATATATTTTCATTTAGTATAAATTATTGTATATTTCTGAAGAAAGGTGGAGGGAAAACTAAAAGTCAAAGCAAGGCAATCAGGTTGCAGGTGCACACAGACAAAATTATCAGAACAGTAGAACACTTCCATAGACAGCAGGGAGAGAGCAAAGATCCAGCAGCGTTCTAAAGGCACAGATGGTTAAGTTCAAATTGTTTAAGTCAAGATACATGCATTAAAGCTAAAGTAATAGTTTATTAAAACTGAGCCAGAGCCGGGTGGTGGTGGTGCACACCTTTAATCCCAGCACTTGGGAGGCAGAGACAGGTAGATAGATCACTGTGAGTTCAGGGTCAGCCTGGCTGAAGGAATAAGTCCCAGGAGTCAGTATGTGCTGTACAATTAGCATCTCACCCAGGAATGCCTGGTTAACAAGTGTCCCATAAAAGCTCAAGAATTTGCTTAGTAAGAGTTTGCTTAGTAAGGAAACTTCCAGCTTAGGCTTGTTATTTAATGTGCTGTAACCCAACTGTAGTGGCAGATTCACATGTGGAATCCAAATGCATAACTGCTGCTAATACTATGAAAGTGATCCAAAAGCCAAGATTCTTCTAAGAAAAACAGCTAGCACAGAAACTATGACAAAAGCAAAAACCTCCAAGTGGAAAAAAATCACATTATATACCTAATAGAGTGGGATTTTAAGTTTGCTCATCCAATTAAAGATAATGGCATACACAAAAATTCACAAGAATGTAAGTTTTAATTCATCTATATAGTGGATATTGCTATACATTTCTGTATATGTGATATAATTTGATTTCTAAAGCTTAAAATTTCAAGAAAGGTATGTGCATCATCTTTCTTAAATAGTTTCCTAAATCATAAAATTTCCTAAAACATAAATAAACCATAAAAATAAGACCTCTGAAACCTTCTAAACTATAATTAATCAAAACATTTGGGATCTATAAATAATATCTATTATTATGAATATTTAACTAATTCATATCACTTCACAGCAAAATTTAAGCAACTTTTACAAAATAAGTGTTACATATAGCATTTATAAAGAATTTCAAAATACAAATTTGTGCTTTCCACTGTCATTGCCTTATACAGGGGTATATGTCAAGGTCATTTTCACAGCTAATATAATCAGATGCTCTAAAAAGAGAAAGTAGTAATACTGCCAGCATTCAGGGACAATCGAGAGGTCATTATGGACACAGTAATCACCCACCTGCAGATGTTTTCCTGACTGGGAACAAAGCTGACTGGAAACTAGAGCCAAGCTGAAGGGAGCCAAATGGAGTTTTCAGGAGTGAAAGTGATACACATTACTCTCAGGTGCCACCTCTTTAGCTCCTCCTTTATATATACAAGGTTCTGGGTCTATTCACCCAGGGTGGGGAAAAAACTCTGTTTTAAGCTCTTCTGTCTCTTTTGGCCTCACATTCTTGCTTCATCAAACAGAAGAGCAATAGTACTTTTCGGGCTCTTGAGTCACCCAGTGCAGCCTAGACTTGGCAGTGAGTCGGACATGATCCAGGCCCACCCTGCTCCATATTACCACTTGGCTTTCCTGTCAAGATGCCTGAGGATGCATCAGAAGAAAGATGGAGAGGAAGACGTGAAGCTTTGCCTTTCATATAGAAATCACTCAGTTAATGTCCCTCATCATCAATATTTTCTATTTGAACAAGGAAATTTTCCTTAGGAAGTTGATCTTTAATGCTTCTGATGCCTTGAACAAGATTTGCTATGAGATCTTGACAGACCCATCCAAGTTGGACAACGGTAAACAGCTGAAAATTGACATCATCCCCAAGTCTCAGGAGTGCACCCTGACTTTGGTGGACACAGGTATTGGCAACCATTGCTAAGTCCGGCACAAAAGGTTCATGGAGGCTTCCCAAGCTGATGCAAACATCTCCATGATTAGGCATTTGCCATTAGATTCTATTTGGCCTATGCAGTGCCAAAGAAAGTGGTTGTGATTACAAAGCACAATGATGATGAGCAATATGCCTGAGTCTGTGCTGGAGGGTCCTTCAGTTTGTGCAGACTATGGTGAGCCCATTGACCTGGGTACCAAAGTGATCCTTCATCTCAAAGAAGACCAGACAGAATAGTTAGAGGAAAGGAGGATCAAGGAAGTGGTAAAGAAACATCTGCAGTTCATAGTTCATAGTTCACAGTTCATAGGCTATCCCATCACATTCTATTGGAGAAGGAATGACAGAAAGAGATCAGGGATGAAGAGGCAGAGAATGAGAAGAATGTGAAGGAAAAGGAGGGTAAGAATGACAAGGAGAAGCCTAAGATTAAAGATGTGGGATCAGATGAGGAAGATGACAGTGGCAAAGAAAGGAAAAAGATTAAAGAGAAATTCATTAAAAAGGAAGAGCTGAATAAGACTTAGCCCATTTGGACCAGAAAATCTGATGACATCACTCAAGAGGAGTATGCTGAATTCTATAAGAGCCTCACCATTGATTGGGGGACTACTTAGCAGTCAAGCACTTCTCTGTAGAAGGTCAGATGGACTTCAGAGCATAGTTCCTCATTCCCTTTGTGGAGACCCTGCAGCAGAAGGCTGAGGCAGACAGAAAGGACAAAGCTCTCAAGAGCCTGGTGCTGCTGCTGTTTGAAACTACTTTGCTCTCCTCTAGTTTCTTACTTGAGGGTCCCCAAACCTACTCCAACCGCATCTATCACATAATCAAAATAGGCCTGGGCACTGATGAAGATGAGACAGTAGAGATGCCTATTGCTGCAGAACAACAGGGTTGAGTGCTGTGTATCATGTTTTGTTTGTTTGCTTGCTTTATTTTGTTCTGAAATTAAAAAATGGAAGTCAGATGGTGTTGGCACACACCTTTAATCCCAGCACTGGGGAGGCAGAGGCAGGCGGATCTCTGTGAATTTGGGATCTCTGTGAATTTGAGGCCAGCCATGTCTACAAAGTGAGTTCCAGAATAGCCAAGGCTGTTACACAGAGAAACCCTGTCTCAACAAACAAACAAACAAAAAAACAAAAAGGAATGCAAAATAAAGAAGACAAAAAACAGTACTCTTCTGCTGTTGTCATTATGGTTACTCAGCTGTGCTCCTGCACAGAAGTTTACTTGTAGCTGGTCTAACTGGGTAGGCAATTCTAGACACGGGACTAAACTGTGTCTTGTGGTGAATACTTCAAAACAACAAGAAAAGGAAAAAAAAACTTGAAGACAGGATCTAGACCAGCTTGCTTCCAGGAACTAGAACAAACTCATTCCTTGGATCTTATCCGACACACACATCTCTTGCTTTCCTGATGTGCGACCATGGCAGGCCTTGCTCACTTCCTAGCAGCAATGCTATTCAGTTGCATGCACACAAAACTGGAAATAACCTAGATGTCCCTCAAGTGAGGAAAGGATAAAGAAAATATTACATTTACACAAAGGAGTATTAATCAGCTATTAACAAAAAAAGATCATTGTGGACTAAAGGGTACACTGTGCGACTCATGGTGACCCAAAACAGCTTCCACAATGAGAATGGTTTTGGTTTTGGTTTTGTCAGTTTTTAATTTTATTTTATTTTGTGGTTAGGTGGCAAAGGCAGAGTAGATATGAAGGGACCCTGGGGAGATGAGTGGGATTGAGGTGCATGATGTGAAATGCACAGAGAATCAATAAAAAGTTTTAAAAATAACATCATGAAATTTGAAAGCAAATGAATGGAACTAAAAAATATCATAGTGAGATAACCCAGATTCAGAAAGACAAATAGGGTACACATTTACTTATAAGCAGATATTAGCCCCCACCCATCGCAGCTGCACTAATGGCCAGCAGGCAAGGCTTTTGCAGGCAGGCCTCTCCAGCTCCACTATCCATTGGACCCTGTAATCTACAAGTCCCACTCAGCCCCCCAAAACCTACTATACACCTCGGCATCAGCAACCACCTGAGGCACAAACCCAGCCTGCACCAATTGGATGAAGAGTGGTCCCCAGAGACACAGGTACTACCTGAACTGTTTGAAGAAGAGATGGGCATACACCAATGCAAGAACACATTCAACAACATAAAGAACAATAGGGTACCACCAGAACCTAGTGGTTCTACAACAGCAAAACCTGAATATTCCAATGTAGAAGAAGCACAAGAAAACAGCCTTAAAATAACTTTATGAAGATGATAGAGGCCTTAAAGGGGAAACAAAAAATTATCTTAAAGAAATTGAGGAAAAGACAAAAAAACCTTGAAAATATCAATAAATCCCTTTAAAAAAGTCAAAAAAACAATCAAACCGGTGAAGGAAAGAGCTCAAGACTTGAAAATTGAAATAGAGTCAACAAAGAAAACACAAGCCAAGGGGATTCTAGAAATGGAAAATCTGGGAAAACAAACAAGAACTACAGTTGTAAGCATAACCAACAGAATGCAAGAAATGGAAAAAAGAATCTCTGGCATTGAAGATATAATAGAAGAAATAGATTCACTGGTTAATGATAACATTAAAGCAAATAAAGTCATAACATAAAATGTCCAGGAAATCTGGGAAACCATAAAAAGACCAAACCTAAGAATAATAAAGATAGAAGGAGAAGAATACCAGCTCAAAGGCACAGAAAATATATTCAAAAAATCATAGAATAAAACTTTCCCAACCTAAAGAAGGATATGCCTATGAAAATACAAGAAGCTTACAGAACATCAAAGAGACTAGAACAAAAACAAATATGTCCCCTCACCACAAAATAATCAAAAAACACATAGTAAACATATAGAATAAAGAAAAAATATTAAGAGCCACAAAGGAAAAAGGTCAAGTAGCATATAAAGACAGACCCGTCAGAATAACACCCTACTTCTCAATACAGTCTCTGAAATACAGAAGGTCCTGGACAGGAGTTATATAGACACTAAGAGACCATGAATGCCAGCCCAAACTATTATACCTAGCAAAGATTTCAATCACTAGAGATGGAGATGGAGAAAATAAGACATTCCATGACAAAGCAAGATCTAAACAATATCTATCCACAAATCCAGCCCTAAAGAAAGCACAAGGAGGAAAACTGCAACCCAAGGAAGTTAGCTGCACCTACAGAAACACAGGCAATAGATAATTATACATCAACAAATCCCAAAGAAGGTAAACACACACACACAACCACCAAAAAATAACAGAAGTTAATAATTACTGGTCATTAATATCCCTTAATATCAGTGGACTCAATTCACCTATAAAAAGACATAGAATGGATACAAAAACAGTATCTTTTGTTGCATATAAGAAACACACCTTAACTTCAAAGACAGAAATTGCCTCAGAGTAAAGGGTTAGAAAAAGATTTTCTAATCAAATGGACATAAGAAGCAAGCTGGTGTAGTTATCCTAATATCTAACAAAATAGATTTCAAACTAAAATTAATCAAAAGAGATGGAAAAGACATTTCATATTCATCAAAGGAAAAATCTATCATGATGAAGTCTCAATTCTGAACATCTATGAACCAAATACAAAGGCACCCACATATGTAAAAGAGACATTACTGAAACTCAAATCACACATCAAACCCCACACACAAATAGTGGGAGACTTCAATACCCCACTCTCCCCAAAGGGTATGTCTGCCAGACAAAAAAAATTAAAGGCAAAATAAGGGAACTAACTGATGTTATGACACCTGTCAGAATGGTTAAGAACAAAAACACTGAGGACAGCTTGTACGGAGAGGATGTGGAGTAAGGGGAACACTCCCCCATTGTTGGTGGGAATACAAACCTGTACAGCCACCTTGGAAATCAGTATGGTGGCTTCTCAGAAAACTGGGAATCAATCTACCTCAAGACTCAATGATACCACTTGGGCATATACCCAAAGGATGCTAAAGCATGTCACAAAGACATTTGTTTAACTATGTCGATAGCAACATTATTCATAATAGCCATAACCTGAAAACAACCTAGATGCCCCTCAACTAAATATATAAAGCAAATGTGATATATTTACACAATGGAGTATACTCAGTTGTTAAAAAAACTACAATGACATCATGAAATGTGCAGTCAAATGGATGGAAGTAGGAAAAATCATCATGAGTGAGGTAAACCAGACTCATATTCATATTCAGAAAGACAAACATGATATGTACTCACTACAAGTGGATACAGATATAAAACAAAGAATACCTAGACTACAATCCACAGATCCAGAGAAGTTAGGTACAAGGAGGACCCTAAAAAGGATGCATGAATAGCCCTGGGAAGGGGAAATAGATGAGATTTCTTGGATAAATTGGGGGCAGGAGGTGGTAGAGAGGAGGGAATGGGAAATGAGAACATGAAGGAACAGAATGGTCGAGCTGGAGGAGGGACAGAGTGGGAGAGCAATGAAAGAGATAGCTTGATAGAAGAAGCCATTATAGGGTGAGGGAGAAATCTAGTGCTAGGGAAATTCCCAGGAATCCACAAGGATAATGAATCCTAGCAATAGTAAAGAGGGAGCTGGAACTGATCTTCTCTTATAATCAGATTGGTGAGTACCCTAATGGTCATCATAGAGCCTTTATCTAGTAACTAATGGAAGCAAATGCAGAGATCCACAGCCAAGCACCAGGTCGAGTTCTGGGAGTCCAGATGAAGAGAGGAAGAAGGAATTATTGAGCAAGGGAGACAGGTCGGGATCATAACTAGGAAATCTACAGAGACAGCTGAATCAAGCTCGTGGGAACTATTAAACTCTAGGCCAACAGCTATGGAGCCTTCAGGAGACCGAACTAAGCCCTCTGCATGTGGGAGACAGTTGTGTAGCTTGGTCTGTTTGAGGGAACCCTGGCAGTGGGACCAGGATCTGTCCCTGGTCATGAGCTGGCTTTGGCAGCCCACATCCTATGGTGGGATGCCTTTCTCAGCCTTGATGCAGTTGAGAGTGGTTTGGTCCTGTCTCAATGTGACAAGCTTTGCTGACTCCCCATAGGAAGTCTTACCCTTTTGGAGGAGTGGATGGAGGGTGAGTTGCAAAGAGGTTGGAGGAGCAGGAGGAAGGGTGGGAGGGGGAACTGTGTTTGGTATGTAAAATATTTTAAAAAAATAAAAATAAGTGGATATTAGCTGTTAAGTAAATGATAATCAAGCCACAATACCAGAGAAGTTAAAGAGGAAGGTTCTGGGGCAGGTGGTGGTGGTGAGAAGGGGATACATGAATCTCCCTGAGAAAGGGAACCAAAATAGATTTTGTGGGTAGACTAGGGGTGGGTGGGGATGGGAACAGGAGGGATCAGGTGGAANNAGAGAGAGAGAGAGAGAGAGAGAGAGAATGCAGAGGGAGATGACCAGAATTGGGAGGCCAAGGGTGGAAACCTAGTATAGTGAAAACTTCCTGGAATCTATGAAGCTGATCCTAGGGAAGACTTCAGTAATGGAGGATATTGAGTTTGAACTGGCCATCTTTTATAGCCAGGCAAGGTTTCCAGTAGTAGGATTTATGTTGTGTTTGATTGAGCTGGTGGTGGAGGGGTCCTGTGGAGAAACATAAACAATTCAGGCTGATACCAGGACAGAGGCTGCTCTCTGAAAACCGAAAGTAGGGCTCTATTGTCAAGGACAACATCCACACACCTCACTGAAAGTAGAGAGGTTGAGCTAGTTCCTGCATGGAATTTTCACCCTTAGCTTCTAATCTCTTTGGTACTAAAAGGTACTCTGCAGGCTACCTAAAGAGAAATATGGACACTAACCCCACAACAAAACCCTAAGCCTACAACCTGTCCTGTCTGCAAGATGTGCTGGGGCAATGGTGGCTTAGAACTTGTGACAATGGCCAACCTATGTCTGGTTTAACTTGAGGCCCACACCACGAGAGGAAGCCCATGCTCTCCACTGCTTAGATTGCCAGTTAGTCAGATACTGAATAGGCAAGAGACAGGGTAGAACCAAACACATCTGAAAAAAAAATCAATGAAATGATTCCTAATGATATTTACAGAACAGTGTTTCTCAACCTTCCTAGTGCTGTGACCCTTTAATAAAGTTTCTTTTTGGTGACCCAGACCATAAGATATTTTCATTGCTACTCCATAACTCCATAACTGTAAATTTGCTCCTGTTATGAATAATAATGTAAATATTTGTTATGCAGGATATTTAATATGTTACCCCTGTGAAAGGGTTGTTCAACTCCCAAAGGGATTGTGAACCACAGGTTGAGAACTGCTAAAACAGCAGCTATATTCACAGATCTAGACTGGTGCCTTGTCAAGTCCTCTTCACAAAGCCTTCCTCTAGTAGCAGACAGGAGCCGGTGCAGAGATCCACAACCAGACATTGTGAGAGTCTAAACTGGAGGTCTCCATTGGTTCCCTCATCTTGGAGAACAGGGATCCCCACAAAAGAAGGGTAGAAAAGATTAGAGGCATCAGAGGCAGTAATGGAAGACAACAGAAGAACATGACCCACTGAATCAACTAGGCAGGTCTCACTCATATGGCTCACAGAGACTTAAGTGGCAAGCACAGGCCCTGCATGGATCTGTACCTGGTCCTCTACATATATGTTATTTATGGCTGTTAACTTGGTGCATTTATGAGCCTCCTAACAGTGGGAGTAGGTGTGTCTCTGATTCTTTTGCCTGTTCTTGGAACTCCTTTTCTTCTATCAGGTTGCCTTCTCCAGTCTCAATATAACAGCTTTTGCCTTAGCTTTTTAGATCTTGTTTTATCCTGTTTGGGTGTTATCTCTTGGAGGCCTTTTCTTTTCTGAAGAGGAAAGGGAAGGGGAGTGGATCTTGGGGAGTGGACAGGTCAGGGTAGGGCTGGAAGGAGTGGAGGGAGAGGAAACTCTGATCAGGATATATTGTATGAGAGAAGAATCTATTTTCAATAAAAAAATAAATTAAAAAAGTACAGGATGAAAGGAGAGCCCTCTAGTCACATTTAATTCCAGGTACTAATCTACTTGTAAATTTAAAAGGCGCAGTTTAAGTCTACCTCTATCTCTAGACGATGACACTTCAAGCCAATAAATTGTTTATCTCCCAGAAGAACTTGCAAGAAGTTAAAGTATTGCAACTCTTTGGAAAGGTCCTTACCTTATATTCTGGGCACAAGTTAAGTGCTCAAAATTGTCTCAAGTAAGTAAATTAGTTAATATAATAATTTCATTCATCTGTATTAGTTTTATAATTCAAAGATAGTAAATGTTTCCTCTATTAACAATCAAAATTCCTTGAAGCTCTTTTAGAAGAGGTTTTTATTTGTTTATTTGCTTTTGTTTGTTTGTTTTTGTTACAACTTGTTTCCTTATTTCTGTTAATGGTGTAAAAACCTAGATAGGATTAAACATATTTTGGAAGACTCGGGCATAAAAAGAAATAGGTGGTCGATACTCTTCACTGTCTGCAATCAGACAGTAGTTTAGCAGTTTTCTGTGCTACAACATGAATGAGAAGAGTCAGAGTGAAAAAGAAAGTATGTACTTCAAGGACAGAGAGAGACGAAGAGCACTGAAAGCTAAGATGGTAGTTACAAGACACCTAAAAGGCATGGAGAAACAGAAAGACAGCTTAGACCATAACTTCAACCCCAGCTGGGGTAAGAAGGATTGAGGAGGAGCTATGATGGATGGGAAGAGGGTAAAGAAAGCACAGAGGGAAGACATTGGATGAGTTGAACACAGATAAAGGACCCAAAGCTACAGCCACAGGGTAGGCCAGGCAGCTCCAGTAACGGGGCTGGCAGACCCTGGCAGTCACACTTTTCAAAGGTCTCCAATCCAGTCTTGAGATTTACAGTCATAGTGAGAACCTAACACTGGAAAAGAAATCCATTATCTTAGTGTTACAGCTATATAGGATTGTGAGAGAAGCCTATTGCTTAAGGCTACACTGTCCTGGAAATCTGAAAGCACAGATCAGTCACCAATGACAGAGTCAGTAACTCAGTGTGGTACAGCCCTAAGAGACAGTAGCACAGAGGAGGAGCAGGAGATGAACTCAAAATTGGAACACCAAGAAAAAAAAAACAACCACAATTTAAAAAATGGGGTATAGAGCTAAACACAGAGATTTTAAAAGTTAAAGAACAAATGACTGATAAACACTTTTGAAGAGGTGAACAATCTTAGCCCCCAGGGAAATACAAATTACAACTGCTATCAGAGTTCTTATCCACAGCCTACTACTACACAGAGAGGACCAAGCATGAGTGACCAGCCCCATGCACTCTCTAGGCCCTCCATACTGGGGCAAAATTCAGGGCTTGTCCCCAACCTGCCTCAGCTTCTCTAGTCAGCTAGCAGGAGAGTTTCCTGCAGGTGGGCTGCTCCATTACCCCCATCCCAGCCATTGGATTCTACAAGCTATAACTCCCACCCCACCACCAAACTCTCCTATCCCCTGCAACATCAGTAGAACTCAGAAACACAGCATGATACTACAAGGAGAGGATCAAGAGGTTAGTGATGAGCCACCCAGAAGGACACCCCACTCTCTGTGACCTCCATACTGGGGCAAAACCCCAGGCCCTTCCCCCACCTGCCTAACCTCTATAGCCAGCCAGCAGGTGAGTTTCCTGCAGGTAGGCTGCTCCAAAACCCCTGAGACACAGAGCAAACCAAAAACAGTTCCCAAGAAACAGACAGCCACTGCAAGGATTGGACCAAGATGCAAAGACAATGCTACTAGGGAATTTCTACAGCTGATAAATACCTTCAGTAAAGTGGCAGGATACAAGATAAACTCAAAAAACAAAAAACAAAAACAAAAAAGTAGCCCTCCTATAAACAAATGATAAAGAAGTTGAGAAGGAAATCAGAGAAACATTACCATTCACAATAGTTACAAATAACATAAAGTTTCTTGGGGTAACACTAACCAAAGAAGTGAAAGACCTGTTCGGCAAAAATTTTAAGTTTTTGAAGAAAGAAATTGAAGAAGATACCAGAAAATGGAAAGATCTC
>LOJH01014572.1:5373-21198 GCA_001685095.1 Ellobius talpinus
CCTGATAGGATAGAACAGAACTAGGAGGAGAAAACTAAAATGAATGCTGGGAGGAAGAAGGCAGAGTCAGAGAAACCATGGAGCCTCCAGAGATAGACGTGCTGAAACTTTGCTGGTAGGCCACAACCTCGTGGTGATGCACAGATTAATGGAGATGGGTTAAATTAAGATGTAAGAGTTAGCCATTAAGAAGTTAGAGCTAATAGGCCAAGCAGTGATTTAAATAATACCATTTCTGTGTGATTATTTCAGGGCTAAGCAGCCGGGAACTAACTAGTGGCCTTCCTTGCAACTACTTCCATAGCCATGACCAGCTTTTCTGAGATCTAGCAGCTTCCTCATTCTCACCCCCAACTCCCACTGTCCCAGCAGTTCCAGTCTCTCTAATACTACAGATAGTCTCTTGGCTAGGCAAATAACCAGTAGGTTCCAGGCTTTTCTCAGTGCTGAGATAATGCAGGGTTTTTTTTTTCTTTCGAAAAACACCCTAGAATTTCTAGGTTTGTGTTTAGCTAAAATGTTGTGGAACAGCATGAAAGCAGAGATGCACCCACAACCAAAGCTTAGGACCTCCTTTAAAAAGCCACCACCCTCCCAGCATGCTCCTCCCCTGACCAGGCACAGTGCTGCCCAGGAACTGTCGGGTCTGTCCTGCTGTGTTTTTCCTAAAACCATACCTTACAAGCCAGCTAACTCAGAGGAGGCTGCTCTGATGTCAAGTTCCTACAAAACCCATGTTGGAACTTAATTACTATCATGACAGTCTTAAGAGGCAGGGACTTTAGGTGGTGATGGGGTTCTGGAGGTCCTGGATTAGGGATGTTGATGAGGAAATGGATTGATTATTACAAGGGTGGACTCCTAGAAATAGGATATTTGGCCTGCATTCCAGGTCCCATCTGTATGATGGTCTCTGCCATGCTATGATGTATCAAGAGGATTGTCACTGGATGCCTCTCCTTGGCTTTGAACTTCACAGTTGTCCAAACAAATACACTAAAAAATGTGCACAATCATGCTATATCCACATGAAATAGGACAAGACAGAGACCCTTGCAACCTGGTACCCAAGTCCCTGGTGTGGAGGCAAAGACATGGAACTTATGGCTCTTTGTAGGGAGATAAGGTCCAACCAGAAAAAGTTGGGGCTCTCGGGAAATGTGATGGATTCAGAGCAAGCTGAAATCAGTCAGGCCAAGAATAGTAAGCAATGTGCCTTTTAGGGAGCTCCAGAGCCACTGAGAAGATGTTCTTTGTACCAAAGCTCCTGCAAGCTCAAGGCACATGGGGAGATACTAGCGACAGTGCCCCTAGGAGGAAGAGGGAAGAGAAGGTCAGGTATGTTGGCTGGACCATGTCTAGAATATTATCCAAGCAGGCAGTTTGAGACTGGCTGACCAAATCCCATCAAATCACCCTGTTGGCTACTTGGTTATTAAGCTAACTGTAAATAAGTTCCAGGGTAAAGATGGGGCTCATGCAATACTTTTGGAGGGGCTTGGAGAAGATAAAGGGAAATCATGCAATTCTTAGTCAATGTGTCAAACCTAGAGAGATAAAAAATGATAGGGGTTCCCCTACTGTAGAAAAGGCCCCAAAAGAGAGAGAGGCATGAACCTCCCCATGCTGGTGCAGACCAGATAGGTGCACAGTAAGGCCCTGAAAGAGAGAGACATGTGGGCCTCCCCATGCTGGTGCGGACAGTTGCACAGTAGGGCCCTGAAAGAAGGAGATGCGTGGGCCTCCCAGTGCTAGCGGATGGTACAGGTGTACAAAATCCATGGGATGCAGTCAGGCTTGCGGGACTTCCCAGAGAAAAGGTAATTTCAAGAGAGAGCCAGGCTGATTAACATGCTCCAGCCTTGGAGAAGATTAATGTGCAGACAACGGGGACCAACGAGTGTCATTTATTAGACTTTCAGAAAGCCTCCAAGCAGGAAGCCTATTTCTAAAAGTCACCGTGGAATTTGGGATTTAAAGGACCAGCTTTCTGAGGCTAAGCCATGGATATGGTTGCCTTTTCCAGCTACCAGAGATGAGTGCTAGGAAGGACCTCTGGAGCTGACCCTGCAGAGCAACTTCTGGAGATCCACCTCCTCTCTCCCCTTAAGAGATTTCATTCCTCGCTCTCTGCCTCGGGATTTCCACCCAGTTCTGTGTGCACCCTGAAGTATACAATCGGCATGCATTTTGGATACCCTGGTAGACTGGAACCTACCCCATACTACTAAGTGGATCCCCTAACTCTAGCCCAGAGGAGATTAGTGTTATCAGAACCCATGTTACAACCACCAAGCTCATCATGGCTCCATGATGCTTTGAATCTGAGCTGCTGCCTCACCAGCTCACATGCTGATTGCTGGTTCCAGCTGATGCTGATGCTAGCTTGGCTGTGGAGCTTTTAGGAGGTGAAATCTAGTTGGTGGAGGTGGGTCAGTGCTAATAGCCCAGCCCTACTTTGTCTGCTTCCTGGCTCACCGTGACATATGGAGCCTGAATCACACACTCCCACCTATGAGCTTGGCTATGCCCTACCCTCTGTGTTGGACTGAGACTCTCTGAAACTGTGAGCCACAATAAATATTTCCTCCTCTGAGTGATTTTTGGTGGGGATTTTTGTTAGAGCTAAACAAAAGTAATGGACACAGCCTCTCTGACGTCACCTCCCCATTCCACATGTAATTTCTCTCTGTGTCCTGTCTAGGTGGATGGGACCACTGTGTACCCACCTGGCAGTGGCCCTCATCATCTCCCTATCACTTGCTCCTCACAGTCATGAAACCAGTCAAGTCATCCCTTGCCTCCTCCGCTGTGCTCCCTTCTCCTCTCCAGTGCTCCTTAGCCTGGTCTTCCTCCCCACACCTATAGTAGAGGGCCTCCCACTGCTTAGACCCTCCTTGAGCCCCAGCCAGAGGACATGGCTCTTCCTAGCTTTCCAAACTCATCCTTAGTGCCACCCTCATCCTTGTCCTGCTCTTTTCCAGCATTGTAGTTCTTCGTAAGTTTCTCAGTGGTCCATCACTTCCCTCCCTGCTTCCCACATAGTGAATCTCCCCCCATGCTCTGTGCATCTCTACTCAGTGTTCTCTCCTCTGAGAAAGCTCTCTGAACCTCTGGTGTGGTTTTTTGACTTTCCTCTGTGCTTATTCATTCACGAGATGCTTACCAAGGAGCTAGAGTAAGATGCTTACCAATTCAAGAGTGGGCACTGCAGGTACAATGCCTGCTCCTACAGAGAGGAGCTGTGTGTGAATGTGTGGGCAGGGGCCTGTGGAGCCAAGGGCAACTTTAGCTAAAAATTTTCAGAAACTAACCACTGTAGTATTATTTAATAATTATTAATTATTTAGCAACCATGTTTCTCATTGACCTGGAACATCCTAAGTAAGTTAGGCTGGCTGACTGATGAGCCTCAAGGATCTATGTATCTCTGCCTTTTAACCATTGGAATTGCAAGTGTGTGCCACTATGGTAACTTTTTTCCCCCCAACATGGATTTGGGGGTTTGAACATGGTTCCTTATGCTTGTGAATGAGCTATTTTCCTAACCTGGTACTGTATGAAGAATTGTGAAAAACTTAGTTGTTCAAGAAACTCCAATGTTCTTCTGCCATAGGCCCCTTGCATATGCTATTCCCCCCTTGAACTCTCTTTTTATCTGCTGTACCTTCACTTCTGTGGTAGGATGACTCTGTCAGGAGATACTGTCAAGCTGAGCTCTCCAGAGGAGAATGCACATGTCATGCTCGGGGACACATACAATGCAGTGGAAAGGAAGAACAAACAGATCTATTGAGTCAGGCACACATAGTAGCACACAGATGCAATTCCAGCATTTGGGAAGCTGAGGGAGGAGGGCCACCAGTTCCAGGCATGGAACTCCCCAAAATAAGGAGGAGGGAGAGACAGAAGAGGATAGGAAGATTTAAAAAGAGGGACTAGAAGGAGGAAGGAAAAGGGAGAGGGAAAGAAGATGACAGGGTGGGAAAGAGGAAGAATCAAAGAAGATGGAGGGAGAGGAGAAGGAGACCGAGGAAATGGAGAGGAGGAGACAGGAGATGGAGGGAGAGGAGACAGAGAAGGTGGAAGGAGACAAGACAGAGAAGATGGAAGGAGAGGAGGAAACAGAGATAGAGGAAGAGGATTATGCTGAGGTTTGAGGCTGAATAGAAAAAACAAATCTGTCCTGTCATCTAATCAACAGGCTAAGGACAAAGACTGTGTGTTTAGAGTCAGGAGCTTCGTAAATCACACAGTGGATGCTGAGGAACATTAGCTGGGTCCTTGTGCCAAGTTCCTTTCTTTCATGTGAACTCATGAATTACAATCTTCAGTAGAAACTGACCCTCATAAAAATAGGCATGACTTACAGGGAATCCAGTGAAGAAGTCATGGAATGACGGTCACACTCATGATGGAAGTGCAGGTGACACTTATTTTTTTTCATATTGACACTGGTGCTGCCTCAGACACACTCCTTGTCAACCATGCCATGATAGAAGAACAAGACTTTAATCAGATCTTACAAGAGTGTCTCCCAAATAATACAAAAATGTCACCTAGTCTTTTTGAAATGTGAACCTGTTATTACGCTGAGCTTGCCCTGACTACAACTCCTTTCATGCCATTGTGTTGGTTGATAGTGATAATACATGTCGATAAATAGGGACATCCTGGAACACGTGGTTAAGTATATGAACTTAGTAGCCTACAGTTTTTGTTTATGTGTTGTTTTCTCTTTAGGATGCGTGACCAAGACTACGGACAACATTAAGTAACTGAAAAAGATTAAGAGGCAGGGAGCAGAAGAGGGTAGTCCTGGGAACATAGTCTACCGGCAACACTGGCAACCTTAGCAGCTCCCATGGCATGTCAGGAAAGGCTCATGACTGATCCTAAGAGAGCCATAGATGCTACAGTGTTCTCTGCTGCAGAAGTTAGCATACTCTGTGCAATTGTTTGTTGGGGAGCAGAGGGAGAGAGCAAGAGAGAGACAGACAGTGTGTGTTGGTATTTGTTGACAGAGGTTTCTGTCCTGCCCGGTCCCACAGCAGCTCAGTTCCAAAGAAACACAGAGGCCTACATTAATTATAAACTGGCTGGCCTATTAGCTCAGGCTTCTTATTAACTAACTCTTACATCTTAAGTTAGCCCATAATTCTTGTCTGTGTTAGCCATGTGGCTTGGTACCTTCTATCAGTAAGGCATTCTCATCTTGCTTCTTCTTGGTCTGGGTGGTGACTACAGACTGAGCCTTTCCTCTTCCCAGAATTCTTGTGTTCTGGTCGCCCTACCTATACTTCCTGCCTGGCTACTGGCCAATCAGTACTTTATTAAATCAGTACAAGTAACAAATCTTCACAGGGTACAAGACCATTGTCCCACAGCAAGTATTTGTGGAGACAGCTATAACAGTCCTCAATTTTTTAAAGCTCTTTGTTTTAGCAAAATGTTGAGAGCTGCTGGTTTTCTTAAAATCCAGCTCTCTGGAGGTAGCTGAATTCATTGTTGTCAAAGGTATTCAGTTTAAAATATATATTTATTTTATTTTTTATTCACAAATGTGTGTGTGCATGTCTCTCTCTCTGTGTGTGTGTACATGCGTCTGAGTGCTCTCAGAGGCCAGAAGAAGGGTGTTGGATCCTCTGGAACTGCGGTGACAGACAGTTGTGAGCTACCAGATATAGGCACTGGGAATCAAACTCTGGTCCTCTACAGGAGCAGCAATGCTTTTTAACTGCTGAGCCATCTCGTCAACCCCATAAAGCTTCCAGTTTTTGATCATCAACATAACAACTGTGAAATTGAGATTTGGGAATTGGTGATTGAAAGAACAAGGATTTGCCTATTACTTTCTCCTCTGGCATTTTAAGACAAAGGAAGAAGAAAGAAAAGAAACCTTGTGCAGCTAGAAGTACTCTCTCTGTCATATGCGGAGAGCTGTGAGGCCATCCCTCCACTAATGCTTACAAAGTTCTCCCGGGTGCCTTCATTATGCAGTCAGCCCTCCAGAGATGGTGGGGATGGGTGCCATAGCACTGTTAGTGGTGGAGGTGGACACAGCTAATCGACTTGATAAAGCCACAAGGCTGGAAAACGGCAGAGAAGTCAAAGCCAAACAGTTTTCCTTCAGCATCAGTGCTCAACCATTTCACATTAGTGAGTCCTATTGAATGTCAGTTCCCTGCAGTGCCTGAGGAGTTTGTGTCATCAGAAGATGCTCAGTGTCATCCCACATAAAGCGCCCCCCAGAGGTAACACCCCCTCTTTCCTTGGCAAATAGTGCCCTTTGAAAGCAGAGTCAGTCAGGGCCTACAATTTCCATCAAAGAGCTTGCATTGATGAAGGTACAGTAAAGAAACTCCTGCTTTGGAGACAGCCCACTGGCTACCAGGCCATGAGACTGGGGGCCCATCTCATCATGTGTACCCCCCATACTCACACTCATGGAGAAAATAGGAACCTTGCACACCACCCGTGCAGGCATGGCTGGTCCTTTTCGCCATGTTCTCACCCAGTCCACTGCCTTTCTTCTTTTTACGTAAACCTCTGGTATCGTGTGATTTCACAATGGGATTTTAAAGTATTGTGCTACTCACCAAAGCACTCTCTGCAGTTGAGATCAGAAGTTTGGAATCTGAGTCTTGCTTCTACAATTTTCCAGCCCTGTGCCCTTGGGCAACTGCCTCTTTAAGCCTCAGCTGCAGTGTGCATAAATTATAGATGACAGTGATTTCACCTCATGGTTTGGAGGATCAGCTCAGACAACACCTGCAAGGGTGACATTGAACTTCAGTCTAGTCCTACTGCTGGCTTGTCCTCCACAGGGGCTGTAGTGATTCATCTTAGGGGTCAGACTGCCTAGACTGGGGTGACCGTTGTTTAATCACATGCCAGTCCAAATGCTGGCACAAAGGTGTATGTTAGGTGTGGCTCATAGTTGCCAGCAGTTGATGCTAGGAAAAACAGTTTTCTCCTCCATGATCAGGGTGAGCCTGATCCACACAGTTGAAAATCTTCAGAGAAAAGACGGATTCCCAAAGGGGGAAAAAATACCGCCCGAAAGTCAGGCCTGACAGTGTGGACCTATAATCTCAGTACTTGGGAGGCTAAGCAGAAGGATCCCAAGGTCAAAGCCAAACTGGGCTACAGAGGTAGTGACAGGCTGTCATAGAAAATAAAGTGCAAAGAGAGGTAGCTCAGTGGTGGAGTGTTCGCCTAGAACATACAAGGTCCTGGGTTTGAGCCCAAGAACTAATGAGTTACAGATCTCATCCTTATGTCCAGCCTTTGTAGTCAAGACAGCAAAGTCAGCTTCCTGCATCTCCAAGGCTGCTGTTTACCTTAATGCTGTGGGTCCTGATAGACCCTGAAGTGTGTGGCTGTTGGTTAGAGTTGGCCAAAGAGAACCATCACACAATGGCGGGGGAGGGGCAGAGGTCAATGTCCATTTCCATGGCCTATCTTCGGAGTGGTCCTCTCCCTACCCAGACCCCATCAGTATCCTCCCCTGTGCTCAGCAGTGGCACAGTGAGGGTCTCAGCCCTGAGAACTGCCGCTTGAGATCTTTTCCTTCTTTATGCTCTCCTCAATTACCCAATTCGAGCGGCACCTCTTTTCCTCCAGATGGCACTCTATAGATCTAAAGGAAGCCATTTAACAGAACCTGTGGTAGGTAGAGTCAACCTAGCCACCAGGAATTACAGGAAGAAAACTTCAGGTGCTCGTTGATGTCAGTTTTCCCGAGTCCCCAAGCTGTCATGTTCCCAGTTCTCTGGCTAAGAAGCTCCACAAACAATCCCTCCCTGTCCATGCCAGCATTCCCTTCCAGAGGTGTCCCTCATAGGGGACTAGTCCAAACTTAAAATCCCAGGAATCTGACTTGGCCATCTCTGTACCCTGAAAGGAGGAGAACAACTCCTTCATGTATGTACAGCCCTTCATCTGTTCACCCACATCTCAGGAGTTGCCACAGACTGGGCAACAGTTTTCCCTGTAACTCCCTAGCCCACCTTCCCTCAAGTATGTATGCAAAGATTCTATGCCGCTTAAATTACCATTGTTGCTTTTG
The DNA here is from genome assembly GCA_001685095.1 of Ellobius talpinus. NCBI lineage: Eukaryota > Metazoa > Chordata > Mammalia > Rodentia > Cricetidae > Ellobius > Ellobius talpinus. The sequence goes on from LOJH01014572.1 coordinate 13,445, forward strand.
GTTTCAATGCAATTCACAGGTCTGTTTGTTTCTGCAACACTGGTTTGCACCTTCAGCTAACTGGCTGTTCTTTCATGTCCCCGCTGCTCCCATTGGGCATCACCTCCACCCATTACTCCCATAAATATTTATAAATGCAATCCAAATACCAGCAATATGTTTTGAAAAACATGTCTAATTTAACAGGAACCTGAGATTACATTCAAAACCTGTCACAGCCTTCTCTGCTTTAGTGGCTTATTCTGGAAGCTGGAAAACATCCCTTCTTGTTTGAAAAACAAAACCTTGACTTTTGTTCACCAGTCACCACAACACTGGGGAAATTGTGCCTTAAGCAATTAAGAGCATGAAGAAATGATAACGTGACCCTTCTGTCCTGCTATAGCAAGAGATGTCCATCTTAATGAGGCATTGATACAGTGGGTAACTTTGATGTCTCATGATTTCATTAAAATGAGATTATGTGTGGGTGAGTGGGTGTAGTTATAAGGATAAACTCAAAGACCAAAGGTCCAGAAGCTGTGGGAAAGCTAATTAAAACGGCCTTCAAGATTCACCAGTGGCAGAAAGCATTAGATGTCTCCTTGCCTACCCAACCCCTGTGACAACCATGCAGTGCACAATGGGCCAGCACTTCTGCATCAAGAGTCTTCGGCTCCCCTAGTTAATGACCCATAGACGTGCCTATGACTGATCCCAGAGGGGATCTCTTACCCATCAGGAGATCTGATGGGCAGCCACTACCAGTTCAGGTACCTTGAATAGAGGGTCCTCCTTAGCAGAGTCTAGCGAGTCCATGTGACCTGAAGAGGGATGTTCTATTCAGCAGTGGGAAAGGTAGCCAGTGAGCAGGTTGAGAGTCTCCAGGAACAAAGCCCGCTGGGGCAATTGCAAGGACCTGAGCATCCAGGCTTTCAGGACCCAACTGCCATCCCATGTATGTTATGGAACACGTGTGAAGATCAAAGAAAATCTTGTGATACCTAGTTCCCTCGTTCCACTGTGTGGGTCCCAGGGATTGATCAAACTCAGGTCATTAAGCTTGGTGACAAGCACCTTTTCCAGCTGAACCACCCTGCCAGCCCCTGGAACTGACATTTTCTTTAGAAACGAATAGGTAAGTGCCCACAGCCAACAGAGATGCTGTGAGACTTACCTAAGGGGAAACTTGCCAGGAAACTTTAAGAAGTAGTTGGAGAGGCTTCACTAAAAATTCTAACACCCCCTTCTCATGAGCCCAGAGGGGTCCTTGTTGAAGAGAAAGCATAGCAGTGTCACAGAGATCACAGAAAGACCCTAAAGGCCACTGTCCCTCCCATTCACAGTAGTTTCTGAACAAGTCCAATATTTTCCAGCTGGACACAGACCTGTCCAAGCTCATCCTGGGCTCCACATAAAACCAAAAACCAAGTACATCATGCAGGCTGGTTCACAAGCACCTGATCTATTGTCCTGATGTTAATGTGACTCTGTATTTCTTTTCGTGTCTACCACACCCACTTTTCCCATGGTTGACTTAAGCACAAAGTCTTCTCGATCACTAATGCCTATGAGAAATCCAGTTAAGCTGGGGGTGCTATTGCAGCCCTGTAATTTCAATGCTCAGGAGGCTGAATCTGGAAGACCTCAAGTTTAAGGCTAGCCTGAGTTGCTAACAAAATTCTGTATTAAAAATATGTCCAGTCAAGTCAAGCATTAACTGATATCTGTGGGAATGAAAAATATGACATGTGATTCCCCCCACCAGCTTGCTAGCATCTTCATCTGTGCTCTTGAGATGAAACAAAGGCATGAATAAATAAAGTTTATTCTACTCATACACCGAATAACCTTGGCTCTTCCTCAGAAGTGTTGGCAACACAGAATTGCTATTCTTCAAAGGACTTGACACCTATGAGCCGATCAAGACTTTTTCCTCAAACAAACAAACAAAAAGATACATCTCTTCATAAGATAAATGCCTGTACCAGTTCCTAAGAGGATCCATTCTTCCTTTTCATCTCATTGTACCTGGGAACTACAGCTGAGTAAGTAAGGTGACTGTCACAGAGACAGCTCCCGGCCCAGACCTCATGGCTGAACTGCTCAATAAAAGAGCCCGACAAACCTCAGAGAGTTTTTCATCATTGTCTCAACAGGGCTCAGAGAACACAAGCACCCACCGCATTGTCCCCGCAGCTGTGCCGTGGTGGGAAAGACTGCAAGAGACTTCAGACATGTCACGTGTCTGCTCTCTTGCTCAGAGACCTCCATCTTCCAGTCAGACATCAGCTGGTGTCAGCCACAGTGGTGACCCAGGTAAAGAGACCAAGCTTGCATGATGCCTTTGGATTCGGCCCTATCTGTCACTACCCAACAAACTAGTTAGGAGGACTTCTATGGGAGTTCCCACGAGAGCCCTAGCCTTCTGGGTACCTTAGCACAGTAGAGGGAATTTAGCATTATAGAAGATGAAGAGCCCCTTATTTTCTCAGCAAGGGCTATAGCAGGGTGACCTGCAGGGGATCTCTGTCAGTTCTTTCTAACTAATGAGAAGCCATCCACACATGTGCTTTGTCAATGTGTCTTCCATAGCACCCAGGGGGTGGCTGGTCTTGCTCAAGGTTACTTAAGAATCAACTTCAAAGTATGAAGGAAAGAGAACTTAGCTAACCTGGCCTTCTCTTTCCTTCTGGATTGTTCTTCCTCTCTCCTTCCTCTCCATGTAGAGGAGGATATGGAGACAGTGTTACAAAGGATCCTTTTGCAAATCCAGAAAGGGCAGAAACAGATCAAGACACTCCCAAACTGCCATAGCAGCTTCGCTCTATCATCCTCTGACCTTGTGTAGGCAACTCCACTTAAACTAAGTACTCAGTTCCCTGGGTCAGTTGCACTGGAAGCTTCGGAAAGGTTAAAAGTCCAGTTCCTATAAATCTCAGAGAAAGCCAGCTCCTCAATGGCCTGCTAAATCATTTAATCATTTTTATAATGTGGGAGCTACTGACCACAGTCATTGTGTTGCCATCAATACTCTTTAAGTTGTAAATAGATGAGCCACAAATTGATAAGAAGCCTAGTGACAGAGCGTTGAGAGTTCTGTGCTGTCCTAAGCTTTACTGGGTATCAATACTAATTTGTTTCCTGTAATGCTCTTCATGGAAATAAACATAAAAAGGGAAGGAAAGTTTGTGCAAATGGTGATAATTCTTGTACTTGAGTTCTTGGGTTCCAGCAGCTTCCATGAATACCCCTGCACATTTCAGCCTCTCTCCAGGACCCAAGGTTGTCTAAGAATCCTATATCCTGCCTTACATTCAATGAGGTGAAAAGATCCATGATCCCAGGCTTGATCTCCCATCCCAAAAGCTACTGATGCTTCGTTAGCCTGTGGGAACTGGGCATGCAGTCATCTTCTCAATGCTTCAGGCCAGGGGCTTTGGCTCCAGCATCTTTTCTTTCTCTCCACACTAAAACACAAGCATTTCCCTGGGTCATCCATTTTACACTTTCTCTTCTCAACACAAGGCTTCTGTGGGTTTCCTCCTCTTTGAACTCTTCGCTGTTTACTGCCTTCAGTATCTGCCATTTTCCTTCATGCTATGTACTATAAAAATATGCATTTTTTAAAGATCTTACTATTTTTATTTTATGTGTGTTATTGTTTGACTGAGTGCATGTATGTGCATATGTGTATGATGTGCTCTCAGAGGCCAGAAAAAGCATTGAATCCCCTGGAAGTTGAGTTAAAGACGGTTGTGAGCTACCGTGTGGGTGCTGGAAATTGAATCTGGATCCTATGCATTCTTAATCACTGAGCCATTTTTCCAGCCCCAGAAATCTTAAAGCTTGTAATTCTTACATTGTCTCTCTTTTATAAACACACAGAATAAAACTGTCTCTACCAAATACTAGGGTTCCTTTACTTACACAAATCCCCTGATGGCTATCTCATGAGAACCATAGTGATTACTCTTTCTTATTCAAAGTAATAGCTACTAATAAGATCTGCATAGTCCCTAATATTGAGATGAAGATTGTGGGAACCTTAATGTCCAAGGAACATTGGGCTTCTGTTAAGGAGGACAGAAGGGACTATGTGCCTCCTCCTTTTGACTTCAAAGCATGTTTCCTTAATCCACAGCCTGGTTACAGTATGAGTTTCTGTAGTAAGTCCTGACACCTCTCTCTTCCTCCTCTTCCTCCTCCCACTCCTTCTACCTCTTCTCCTCTGTCTTAGTCAATGCCCTACAGCTGTGAAGAGACACCATGACCACAGTAACTCTTCTAAAGGAAAACGTTTAACTAGGGCTGGCTTACAGTTTCAGAGTTTTATCATTGTCGTGGTGGGAAGTATGGTGGCATGTAGGCAGACATAGTGCTGGAGAGGTGGCTGAGAGTTCTACATCTGAATTGGCAGGCAGCCAGAAGAGGGAGACACTCGGTCTGGTTTAAGAATTTTGAAATCCCAAAGCCTGTCCCCAGTGATATACTTCCTCCAACAAGGCCACACCTCCTTCTTCCTGCCAATAGTGCAGCTCCCTACAAGCCTATGTGGGCCATTCCTATTCAAATACCCACACCCGCCATCTTGTTCTTTTTCTCTTCCACTGGTCCACTCTTCTACATTGTCCATGGGAGTTTTGTATCCTGTGTTCCACCTTGGGGGTACTGGCCACAATCATTCCCAACCACAATTCTTTTGAGCCCAAATTCCCATAATCCAAACTTCAGACTTCAAAGGGAGTTTATTTTTATATCTCATTTATAAAATGAACTCATATTTATAAATTCTACCAGCTACTTTAGAAGCTATTTAGAAAATGATATTGGACTTTGTCCTTGACCAAAGTCAAAATTCAAACAAGACCTTTTTCACATCTAATCCTGAAAATGACAAAAACCTAGGGACTGGAAATTCTAGAAAGGATGTGTAGTGTGTGACGAATGTAAGCCCACTTAACCTTGATGGCTAAAAGAGGTATTTTTAAATAAGTAACAAAGTTCAATAAATGCACATGATCCCACTTAGGTAAGAGTGAAGCTTGTTTTTGGTGTCGAGTTTCGCTGTTCTCCTGAGCTCAGATGGCTGGCCACAAGAGCCATTTATTCGCAACATGTATTTCTGTTATTTGATTTACAGGACCATGCATTAAAGAGGTAAAAATATCTCAAGCTGAGAGTGGGTGTGACTCCCAGGCTGATGGCAATTAATGTTTTCATAAGGTATCAGGGTGCATAAGGTTCTTTTGATATTGATGTCAGTCTGCTCTCAAAATAACTTCTCTTTCTCATCTAGACTGTTCAGACAAATTTAATATTATTAGAATATTCCCAGAGTTCTTAGGTATTCTCACTTGCTTTCCAGGTGAACCTTATAATTATTTTGCTAAGTCCCCCCCACACCAAATGTTGTCCAATCAGAATACTGATTAGGTTTTGAAAATGGAACAAACTGCTTTGGGAAGAATTAACAGTTTTCTACAGGATTCAGTCTTACGCACTAGAACTGTGACAGTGGTCTGTATCTTTTTAAAACATCACTTTAAAGACAGGGAAGGTATTGCATGTCTTTTCCTTCCAAATTGTGCGGTTTTTCTGCTTCCTTTAAAACATTTATTTCTGCTGTTGCTTCTGCCATTTTATTGCTTCTATTTTCCTGAGACTTCTGTTATCCTTATATTCTTCGGCCCCAAAGAGCGCTTGCCTCTATGAGTTTACCTATTAACACAACTTTGGCTGCCTTTTATTACCCACCGGCTGTGGTCATTTGCTTAACCATTTCCCGCTCATTGTATAATTGCTATCATAACGTTCAGTTTGATTCATCGTTTAAGATGCTTTCTTCTTAATTACGTACTGAGTGTTTATATTTTTTTTCTTTTGACTTTTGCTATCTGGGTTGGAAAGGCGATAGAAAATGTGACCAGAGTAGGAGGCACCATGCTAACCCCAATAGCTAGCCATAAGTGAGTGTTTGTGCACCAGCCACTCTGAGAAGCTCAACCAGCACTCATTTGCAATACCCTTAGGAGACAGTTGTGTAAATACTCACTTTACAGATGGAAAAATCCAGATTCTGTTTGAAAGCCAGGATGCTGTGCATTGTTTTTCAGTCCTCATCGCCGTTCCCATTAACTGCCTTGATTGAGGCTCTCCCTGGGCCTCTCTGTACCGCTCCACAGAGGAGTGATGAGAGCTGCTCCCAGTGACCAGCTCTGAAGCGGTCTGTTCATTAATGCTCTCATTTGTGTTGTCTACTTCATCAAAGCCCGAGAGGGTTGTCTGCGTCTTGGTGATTGCGCTGCTATCAATTTCTATTGATTGTGTCTGCACAAAGAAGCCTGCTACATTTGGCAGAAATCTGCCCCATCACTGAGCCTGTCCCCATAGCCTCCTTTCGATTATCCCCGCCACCAAAGTGAGTCTCTAAAAACTCCCTTGCCTTTTTATTTCTTGGGCAATGCCTCCTGTCCTCACCATCTCGCGGCGGCCTTTTCCGATTTCATTGTGGAGAACTTGACTCCCTGCAACCCAGTAACAATGTCAAATTACCCTCCAAATCTGTCCCCTCACTTCTGAGAGCTGCAGCTCACTAAGCCGTGGAAATAATGCCCTTTCTCTGAGAATTTCTCTCTGCTCATTTGGACCATGATCTCTTAGAATACAAGATGTAAGGGTAAGTTGGTCTTATTCCTTGGCCAGTTGGTGCTGGGCAGGTTCCCTTCTGGGTTCTGAATTTGGATCACAGGTCAGTGCATGTCAGGCTCCTATTCTCCCCTCCCCCCCTTTGATCAAGCCTTTTACATTTGACTTTTCTGGGCAAAGCAGACCTTGTCTCCACTACTGCCTGAAGTCCTGGGTTCGCCATTAACATGGCCAGGGAAAGACAATCGACTCTCCCACATCTCATCTCCATGAGCGTTCAACAACTTTCCTCAAATGTAGATCAAGTAACGCACAGCATTTCAGAACTTCAAAAATTCTGTCCTCTCCTTTTTGGTTAAAAAAAATAAGGAGGGGGAGATTACTATGAAAGTTAATCTTGGCCACAGTGATAATGTGCTGCTGAAGATGTTTACACAGAATCTGATTCAGTGGTTTTTAGGTCAAGGTTCTTAGAGGTATCACAATTAATGATTAGCCCAATTAGCAGAACTGGATTAGATAACAGTGTTGTGCCAGCATTTACTGCTATGTACGAGAAAGTTCTCGTTCTTAGGAAGTAGGTGTTGGAATATTTATGCATATGAATAAAGATATCATGTCTGTACTGCGTGTTATTCCTAAGCAGTTCAATAAGTGTGTGTGTGTGTGTGTGTGTGTGTGTGTGTGTGTGTAGATAAACAGGTAGAGTTGAGCAAACGGAACAAAATGTCAGTAACTGTTAAAAATTGGTGAATCTGGGTAATGGTTATGGGGAAGGCCTTCATATTTCTTGCATCTTCTTTGAAAGCATGAAATTATATAAAATAGAAAGGGTTTATAAATGTCATGATTTTCATGGTCTCCAAAGTATTCTCCAAGTGTGAGAAAAAGATTTTTTTTCATTTAAAGTTGTTCCAGTTTAGAAACACATCAGCAAGTCTTCTATGGATGCACCCGTGGATGGGTTTATTACAGAAAACTCAGCAATTTTACTCTTCTGTTTGGAATTTCTTTATTTATGTTATTTATGTATTTGTGTCTGTGTACATGCACACATGCAAACATGGACCAGTGGGCCATGGTGTGTGTGTGTGTGTGTGTGTGTGTGTGTGTGTGTGTGTGTGTGT